>OVAO01001976.1:0-13706 GCA_900406285.1 Biscutella auriculata
AATTTACCAAGAAAGAATGGCTGATGAGATAAGACAGGAGTACAATATTACCGTGACAGAAGAACAATTGTTCCAAAGCGAAGACAAAGCTGCCAAGAGAAAGAAAAGCGAGCCATGAAACTAACTTTGCTCGTGTATGAGATTACCAAGCCGAGATTTGAGTGTCTAATCCATATTCAACAAAGGAGATCAAGAAAATTCATGGGCCAACCCCGCAAAGCAAACAGAGGTTTGATAGATTGTATATTTGTTTCGCATCACAGAGCGAGTCTTGGATGAAGTCATGTAGATCAATTATAGGATTAGATGGTGCATTTCTTAAGTGGGACATAAAGGAACACTTGTTAGCTGCAGTTGGAAGAGATGGTGATAATAGAATTATACCGATTGCTTGGGCTGTTGTTGAAGTCGAGAAGAACGACAATTGAGAATGGTTTGTGAAACTTCTGAAGGATGACTTAAGATTCGGTGATGGAACAAACTTTACTATCATTTCAGAAAAACAAAAGGTAAACAACTCGATAATGCTTTCAAGAATTATTTTTCATAACTCGGTTTAACATAGTTTTAAATGTAGAGTCTTGTTAATGCTGTCAAGAATGAACTCCATGAAGCTGAACATAGAATGTGTTCAAGACACATTTTGGCAAACTGGAAGAGGGACAGTAAAGATTCACAGTTGGAGCGTCTATTTTGGGGCATTGCGAAAAGCTATACTCAAGGGGACTATCACAAAGCTTTACAAGCACTGAAGAACTACAATCAAGGTGCGTATGACACTCTCATGCTCCAAAACCCGCACACATGGTCTAGGGTTTTCTTTAGGATCATATCGTTTTGCAATGACAACTTGAACAATCTTAGTGAGTCGTTCAACAAGACTATTATAGAGTCAAGAAAGAAACCTATTCTAGACATGTTAGAGGACATTAGGAGGTAGTGTATGGTTCATAATACTAAGAGGACATTACTAGCTAATAGGTCGAAGACTAAATTTACCAAGAGAACACAGTGAAATTGAACTAACTAAGGAAAGGTCTAAGGAATGTGTACGGTATATGGCTTGTGAAAACTTGCATGAAGTGGTACATCATGATGTTGCTTGTCGTGTAGACCTAGATAAGAGAACTTGTGCGTGTATAAAATGGCAATTGACTAGAATTCCATGAATTCATGTTTCACGGGTTATTATAGTCTTGAAACTTTGGTTTGATGATTACGTTTCTGTGTATTACACAACTAGGCAGTGGAAATTGACATATTCTCGAGGGATCAAACCTGTTCAAGGTAAGAAGTTATGCCTTAGACTCGACAGACTTGGAGTTTTACCACCACCATTTAGGCCAAAGAACCGTGGTAGACCAAGTAACCATGATAGGAGAAATGGTGTTAATGAATCCTCTAATTCTTCTAACAGAACGAGGTTGACAAGAGAGAAACGTGTAATTACTTTCTCAAATTGTCGAGAAGATGAACACAATAAGAAGTCGTGTTCTAATCAGAGAGTTGAAAACGAACCAAAGAGACATAGATGACGACCAATGAAGTATGCATTGGTAAATATATTTTTACTCTTTCTAACTTTGTTTTTACTCTTGTTTAAGTATATTTTTACTCTGTTTTTTTAAGAAACTACAAGGAGCATCACAAAGAGCTCACAGAACATCACAAGAAGCTCATGAACCATCCCAAGGAGCTCACAAAGCATCACAATGAGCTCATGAACCATCCTAAGGAGCTCACGGAGCATCAGAAGGAGCATCTCAAGTGGGATGTGTCTTGTTTATGTTTCAATCTTGTGTTTTGTTTTGTGTCAAAAACAGTGTGTTTATGTTTCAATCTTGTGTCTTGTTGTGTGTCGATAATATGTGTCAATCTTATGTTTAAGTCTTGTTGTGTGTCAAATATTATGTTCTTGTATTTCAATGTGTCGAATATTATGTTGAAGTCTTGAATGTTATGCAATGTTTTAACTTTAAACTAAACTTTTGTTTTATTACATCAAACAATTACAATAAGAAACAAGTAGTATTTGATACCGAACATCTTAATCCTCTACTTGATACCCAACATGACATATTTTTTATTGCCATTGCCATTGCCAAGAAAAAACACAAATGCAATGAACAATGATAGTACAATGACACAAACGCACAACATCTTAACTATGTTTTTTGTCTTCACAAGTTCAGTCTTCATGTACTCCACAACTTCAGACTCGGATTTGAGATTGCTCATCTCGGATTTCAAATTCTCATTTCGGCTTTTACATTCAAAATTTCTATTTCAAGAACTCTCAGTTTCGGTTTCGCATCCTCCACTTCCTCAAATATCGATTTCTCTATCCACTTAAACAAGTGGTTCTATTCAACAATTTTATTTTGAGATTGAAGAACATAATAACATATCAAACCAAATTGATGAAAAATAAACACTTACTTCACCTTTTGATTCACATCTGAAAATGGTCTTCTAGAATTTTCTTGGGTTATGGAAGTAAATTTCTAAACACCACGCCCACACCCACAAATAGATGGAAACTCACGTCGAATAAAACTTGATTTCGAGCTGCAATTTTCGGATTTCGAGCTCCAACTCTCGGATTTCAAACTCATTCTCGGATGAATCTCTCTATTCTGATTTCTATTTTGAAAACACTGTCGTTTAACTCATTATTGTTTATGCGTTAACTAAACACGAGTTAAAACTAGTCAGGTCAACATTAGTTTGAGATTTATATGAGCCGATTAAACAATATAAAAGATTAAAATAGTTACTTTGAAAGTTGGAGAATAAAATGATAAAAAGAGTATGAAGATTAAATGGATTTTTTTTCAAAAAAAAAAAAAACTTATAGTATTAAATAGTATCATAAGTTCTCACAAAACACGTCGTTACGATTGACGAAGAGAAAATATCCAATTTCTTTCGTCAAAGTCCAAATCCTACTTCCGATCCTCTTCCTCTCGATGGAGTAACCAAAATTCCGCTGAGTTTAACTGCTCTCTTCTTCGGAGTCATATCAGGTTTATGTTCTGCTTCTCAATCTTATCGGCTATTAATTCCGAATCTGTTTGTTTAGTTTGATGATTTTTTTGCGTTGGAATTTCGTTCTAGATCTGCGTTACCAATTCTCAGTTTGATCTTAGTTAGACTTTGAATTTGCTCTATCTCGTGTTCTGATGATGTAAATTTCTAAGAGTTTTCTTATTAGCAATGGCGTCGAGGCGAAATGTACGGTACGCTCAGATTCCAGGAGATGAAGATGATGACGAAGATTATGGAAATGGTGGTGGAAGGAGAGATTTCGATTCTCGTTTCGATTATACACCGAAAGCATTTGATAGAGTGCCATGGAAATCTATAGCATTAGTTGTGTTTCTTCTGGTCCTTGGTTGCTTGCTTCTTCTTTTATCGTTTTTCATCTTCACTGGTCACATGGAAGGAGACCGCTCTCAAGACTACGCTCTTCTTGTTATTGGGATCCTTACTTTCCTACCTGGTAAGATTTTGTGAATTCTTAGAAAGCTTTTCTTGAATCTGTTGTTTTATATGGAGATTGAGTGTATTGGATCAACTATGACACATATTTTGTGTGTTTTAGCCTGCTGGAATTAAGTTCTCTTTAGCCTTTTATGCTTCTTAGTTCCTCTAGTTCCTTGGAATGAACACTGATGCCATTTTGCTTGGATACTTAATGCTTGAAAATCCTCATGGAATCTGTTGTTTGATGTGGGACATGGAGTAAGTTGGATCAAGTAGAAACAAATTATGTTCTTTGTCTGACTCTATCGTAATCATGTTTTATTTTAGCCATTTATGCTTATGAGTTCCTCTACTTCTCTGGTTAGATAATTAGAGCATGATGTTTGGTTCGAAATTCGAAGAAACCTTGTTTGAGAATTTGTTGTCTAATATGGAAATTGAGTGAGTTAGATCAATCAAATAGATACATCTTGTGTTCTTTGTCTGTCGACATTATACTCTCTTTGTCTACTATGAATAAAAAAACTCATAATGTAACACATAATTTGGAAATTGTGGCTACAGGCTTCTATGAGACCCGAATTGCTTACTATTCATGGAGAGGAGCTGAAGGATACCGTTTCGTAGCCATACCTGCATACTGAATTCAGGTAGTTGGAGAAATAAAGAAATATATATGCATATTAAAGTTGTTCTTCTTAGAGAATTGTAATCCAAACGTAATAGAATTGTTTCAGAATTTCTCTTCTTTTATTTTCACTGTGTAGAAAGTAGAAACTCTTTTTCCGTTAAGTTTTGTCTGATAAAAGCTTGGATTATGGAGATACCTGATTGTTGTTTTATCGATCCAATTTGTGAATTTTATGGTGTCTTTTTACCATCTTAATAATCTATTTTATCTTACTTATTATCTAACGTTCAACATGTAATAATTCTTTATATATATATATGTTATTATACGAACAATATTTTCTATTTTTATCTATTTTTTATTATCAGCTGATCTTTATTTTACATACATTTTATTTAATTATTTTTAAATTTTCTTTGTATATAGTTTTTGTTTTTATAGTTTTTTTTTTCATTTTCAACGATAAAAATTTATCAACTTTACAATTATATCATCCGCAATCCTCAACCATATATTGATATTAAAGTATGTTTATATCCATAAGAAAAGTACGTCGTTTTGATAAAATATTAAATTAAGACAAAAATGAGAGATGAGAGAATTGAACTCATGATCTCTTCAATTACATAACATATACTTTACCAAATATGCCAATGAAATTCTTGTTAAATTTTAATTATAATTTGTGACCCCTTCTCTCATTACAAATATGCCAAGGAATCGTCAATAATTCCGTAAAAAATAACATGTTTTCTTGTAGTGACCCCTTCTCTCATTATATGTAAGATTGTTGTTCTAATAACTAGGTTAGTTCTCGTATTATGGATGGAAACAAAATTTACAAAAAAGAAAATTCTTAAATTAAGTTAAAACTTGAATAGATTAGACTTTATTTGTAATGAAATATCTTAGATTTTATATGACATTTATAATTCATAATCTTTATTATTTATAATTTAAGAATTTTTATATTTCCTAAAATTATGTATTTCATATACATGTGTAAGATAATTTTAGATAGTAAAACGTAAGAACTGACGGTGGTAGTGGTGATGGAGAGGAGAGGAGAGAGGGGATCATTTCCGATCTGAATCTGAATTCAATGGTGGAAGAGGTGAATGTCTTATCGGTGCTTGACATGGGGCTCTTAGCGAAGATCGAGAAAGGGAATGTCTAACTGTGTTTTTCTTTCTAACTATCATGTCTAAAATTGTTTTTTGCGTGTTTAGAATCTGTTGTTGAGGTGAAACAGCTAGAACCAATCCGTAAATTGGGAAGCGATCCATACACTTGACAACGTGCAATATGTGCTATTTCTCAGAGAATATCCAATTCATCTGAAAGTTTACTTGGTTATGGATCCATTTGATGAATCTTTCTCTGCAGAGATTGATGAGTGCATACTTATATTATAAGTTCTTCAAATTTCTTCTGAGACAATGTAATATGATAAATGGGGATTCTGAGCTTGTTTTATGTTGTTTTATTGTTACCTAAACTGACTAACATATTTCATTGTGATATTTGAACCATAAAATCAGAGTGGCGCAGCGGAAGCGTGGTGGGCCCATAACCCACAGGTCCCAGGACCGAAACCTGGCTCTGATAATAGATTTTTTTTTTATTTGAAAATTTCTATTTTTAGCTATTTTCAGATTATATACCTGAGTCTATAAAATTACAATGATTTTTTTTTTTGTCAATTTTTGTGGGTCACAAATGGCCAGAAATAAATGCTTTTACGGGGATTCAAAGCCCCGATCTGATAACAATGTTGCCAAATGTTTAACCACTGAACTAACGGTACATGTTATATAATTACAATGATAAATGAGAGAAAGAACCAGAAAAGATGCTGAGTTTGATTGTATTTCATGACTCTAATCTGCACTTGTGTTTGAGGAGTGGATAGCATTTACACGCTAGGAAAGTAGTAGCGACTTTGGAAGAAAGAAACAGATTGTATCTTCTTTACATGGACCGAGTCACTGGGGAATTAGCCAAACAAGTTAGTCAGGTCACATTTTAGACAAAATCTTTTTCCTACCAAGAATGATATCATTCAAAGTTAGCATCCACTTATAAATTTATATTTTATTATGGAACCTTAATCACTAGTATTTGATAACGGTGTGAAAAGCAAGTCACTTGACTCAGTCTTAAAAGGTTAAAATAGTTGATTCGGTGATATGTCATTGTGGAAAAAAGTGGGACTATAAATGCTCAGCTTGCTTTCGAAAATCATAACATTTCTAGATTTCCAGACCTGTCATATCAAAAAGAGAAATAGATTTGGTCGGGGAGATTTGGTTGTTGGCATTCTGAAAATCTCGAAACATGGAAGCAACAATATCTATGTCAGGGAAACTTATTGGCATTAACAATGGAACAAGTTCCCATGCTTCCCTAGATACCCAACAATGGAAGAGACAATGAGAGGTTGCTTAAAGATTTCACTACATGTAGGACAATATTGTTTTATATGAATTTTGTGTTTCCTCAGATTTTTCCAGAGTTGATATTGCTTTATGCATCATACATCTCCAGATGAAGAAATAATAATATTTGAAGGACAATCTAGATTCCATAATGAATTTAGTACGTTTTTGTAAAGTGGAATCGAGTTGGTGCGGGTTGTGTATGTACTAGAGTCTACTAAAACCTCCTATTGGGCTTGTAGAGCTTAAGAACATTTCCATTGGTTTAGAACCAAATAATTCTTAAAATCATTTTTTCTAATTAAATGAATTAATTTTATGCTTAAGAAACTCTATTCTAAATTTTCGTTCTATTGGTGTAGAACCATTTGGTTCTTTAAAAACAACTCCATTTTAAAAATAAACGAAATAGTTAAAAAAAATTAAAAAGAAAATCACTCTCCACATGATACCTAAGGGTTCTTAAGAGGTTCTTAAAACTCTTTATTAAGAACTTACTCGTAGTAATTATTCATTTTTTATTTTTTTATTTAGTAAAAAATTCACCTAAGAATCTCTTTAGAACTTCTAGTCTAATAACCACTCCACACAGTATATAGCTCAATCCCAATCATGTCTATGAAGGATAGTCATTTTGATCAACAAAAGACAACCTAAGATTCTCTATTTTAGCCACACAAATTGGATCCATAAGCTATGGAGTAATCGTAGGTTTCATGAGAGTGTATGGTTATTAAAACAGCTTATTGTGTATGTTGACATGGACATTATAACAGTTTTTCTACTAAAAAACAAGGAATCGTCTCCAAAAAAGATGAGTGAGAATAAGAACTTTTCTACTAGTTTTGGAGCCATATTGAATTGACTCCTCATAATGGAACATCTTCAGTGAAAGACCATTTTACGTAACCGAAAGCTTTACTTATGTCTAATTTTAGAGCAATCGTATGTGTTTTGTGCTTCTTAGTATGGAGATAATGTATAACCTCATGAGCTAATAGAATATTATAGAAGTCTGTCTACCAAGGCAAAAAGCAGATCTAATTTCCATGTATATGCTTTAATTGTAATGGTTCAAATTATTACTAATAATATATATAATATAAATTAACAATTTTTTTATTTATAAAAATTATGTGAACAAAATTTGTGGGTCTGATACATAAGCTCCAATGTTTCTCTTATAACATATTAGAGGATTTTGTAAATTATATTTTAAATAACTTTTTTTACAACACAAATAATAAAGAATAAAAAATAATTTAATATAAATATGTTTGATAAGTGGTTAAGATATTAGATAATTAAAACAAAAATACATAGAAAAATTGTTGGCTTGATATGTGGTCTTCAATGTTTCTATTTTAATATATAAAATGATTGTGAATTTGACATATGACCTTCAATGTTTCTCTTTTAATATATAAGAATATTTTAAAGTATATTTTTAAGTAATATTGTTTCGGAACACAAATAATAAGCAATAACTAATTAATATAAATATGTTTGGTAACTGGTTTAAAATATTAAATAATTAAAAAAATATACGTAGATATATTGTGGGTTTGACACGTAGTATGAGGATTTTAAATTTTATTCTTAAATAATTCTGTATGGAAACAAGAATAATAATAAATAAAATTAATTTAATATAATTTTTTGGTAATTGATTTAAGATATTAGGTAATTAAAAAATACGTAGAAAAATTATGGGATTCACACTATATAAATATTAATTTGAAGTAAAATATGAAAACTCAAACATATTCTATATTGGTATTATTGTGGACCCGAGTAAAATCTGAATCGAACCCGAGATCCGAAATAATACCTGAAAGATCAAAACTGAATCCAAAAATGTAACATTTATTATTATTTTTAAATAGTTTTAGTATTTTTAATGTGTAATATTAACGTTTTATATTTGATATATTTCTCATGTTTTATTCTAAGTTTATGTTTATTTTTGTATTGTGTGATATTCTTAATGAAAATGTTTAAATTTTTGGGCTTTATTAGTTTTCGAGTACTTTTTTAGTATTTTGGTTGAAAAACCAAATCTGAATCGGATCAAAAAAATATGATACTTTTTGGTTCCTATAAATTTTACAAAATCTGAACCAAACCCAAATTATACCGAACTAAACCTGAACCAAACTTTCAAATGACCCGAATGGATTATAAATTGATGATCACGAACGGATACTACCAAGCCCGAACTGCTACCCGAACTCAAACAACTACTTGAACCCGAACGACTACCCGAATCCAAACAACTATTCAAACCTGAACGACTACCTAAACGTTCAAGCGTATCTTTCCCTCTCTTCATTTTTATTCCATAATGTTAAAAAAGTATGAAACTATATATAAATTTAATAATAACAGTTTTAATCAAATAATATTTATTTTATTTTTCTAATTCTTTTGAGATACAGTTTCATATTATTTTAATATATATTTATATTATTTATATTAATTATTATTTATAAAAGATTAGAATATTATTAATAGTAATAATCATTCTAATATATATGTTTATTAGTTATAAATTAAATTTTTGAAAAATTAATATATATTATAAAATTTATGTTTTTAACCATCTTGGACCTACTTTCAAAACCGAAATAGACCTACTCTTCCACTCGAAGGAAGTTTTCTTTGATTTTCGTCTTATTTGGATTCCTCGGGACCAAAATGTCCGTACCGATGCTCTCGCTAAAGGAGCACGAGCACGAGGGCTCCCTTTTTCCCATGTAAATCATAATATTTTGGTCGGGGTCGATCTTCGGATTATCTCGACTTACCAACTTTGATTTTATTAAAGGGTTCAGATGACAAAAAAAAAAAAAAAAAAAAAAAAAAANAAAAAAAAAAAAAAAAAAAAAAAACCATCTTGGGGTTGTTGTGAGGAGGAGATTTTATTTTTTCTTTAGCTCTTTTCTTCTACATGTCCAGAGGTTTTTGTTAAGGGGGAAAGTTTGTTTTGTTTTGTTATTGGAGGGGGTTTCTTGCAGTTTTGTGGAGACCCAAGGTGATCGATGGAGTTCGTCGATTTTACTATATCTGTGGGATCGACGTTTAAAAGTCTTCTGCTCAATCTTCCGATTTCTTGTTCTTATTGTTTTTGTGCGTGCATCTTCCAATCTCCGGGAATTGATTTGTTTTTGGTTCATTTTAGATTGGGCTTTTGGTATGCAATCCAATAGAAGATTATTTAGGAGTGTTTTGACAGCCGATCATTTTTCTACGGTGGTGAGTTTGGCTCGGAGGCAAAGTGGTTCCGGCAGAGATGCCTCGATGAAATCTTCTCTACGAAAACAACAAATCTTCCACATCATGCCACCTAGTGATGTCATTCCTCGGTGGGAGACGTCACTCCTTGGTGGTGGTGTTGTCAGATCATCGTTGTGGGAGGCCATGACGCGTGTCCTTACCTCTGCGTTCGTGGATGGATGGAATTAAGACACGTTGATTTTGCATGGTCTTGTTGTTGACGCGTGGGAACTAGAATTGAAGTCATCTTTTGTGTTCAAGGTCCATAAGTCTTATGGGTGTAATTTTCCAAGCCGACCATGCGTTTGGGCTTTAGTTTTTTGTATCGTAGGTTTTATAATAGGTCTTATTTTGGATCCAAATATTTTAGTTTACTAGCTTGTCTAATTAGTTTTAAGTCAACTTTGTCATTAGTTAATGGTAACTCTTCTGTTTACATGTTTCACACTATTATTCTGTACCGATTTAGATCGGTTTTATGGGATATAGAGAGTGTTAGGTATGACATGTGTAAGTCAAGATCGTTTTTTTCTGGTTTTCGTGTTTTAGTTGAAATTTCTGTCGAGAGGTTGTCGTTTTCCGTCATCGCACGGTTTATCTCTGCCTTTGAGCGGTTTACCTCTGTCTACGAACGGTATGTCTCCATCTTTGTGCGGGTCTCCTGATAGAACATTGTAGTTCAGTTTGATTATGTTTAATTAATATACTATGGTTGAAAAAAAAAAAAAAACCATATAAAATGCAATATTCGAGTGTGTCTTTCGTTTCTTGATTCGTCAGTTTTGACTCATGTTTTAGATAAACTTTTAACCACTGACTNTGACTCATGTTTTAGATAAACTTTTAACCACTGACTCAGCTCTGCGTCAGAGAGAGAGAAGTTGAATAACTGAGTTCCCAAGATTACATATTTCACCGCATGTAAACTTTACATAATCCATCATTAAACTCAACGATCCTTTTGTCTTTCGATCAACCAGACTCTCTCTGTGTTTGAACATTTTCAATCGGGTTTCTTTTTCCCCCTTTTGATTCTGGGATCTGCTCAAAGAGGTTTATAAAAGAAGGAGCTTTTAAGGATAATTTGACTTTTTATTTGTTTTGGAAGATCCTAAAGCTGATCATCGTTTGGGGGTTTAAGGTAGTTATTTTTGAGAAAGATGTTTCAGAAATTTGAGGAATATTTTGACGATCTGTATTTGCTTTGTTAGTCTGTGAGTTGTGTTTGGTTACTTCCATGGTTTTAGTTGCAGAGTTAAACTAACATTACAAAGTAGTGATTTTGGTGTGTGTTGTTAGGTTTATGTCAGAATTTATAGTTTGTCTTATCAAGCTATGGCACTGAAAATTAGTTGAATATGTTCTTGATTTGAAGAAGTTTAATTTTGTTTGCAACAGTCGATCGGAAATGGAACATTCATCAAATAGATTTGGCAGTGGAGGGGAATTGAATTTACCAAACTACAAGATNTTTTATAGTTTGTCTTATCAAGCTATGGCAGTGAAAACTAGTTGAATATGTTCTTGATTTGAAGAAGTTTAAATCTTCTATTCCATAGTTAAAGTCTGGGGTTTTATTGGTTTTGATGACATTTATAACTTCCTGCAACATAAATGTTGTGTCTTTAATCTTGTTTGCAACAGTCGATCTGAAATGGAACAACATTCATCAAATAGATTTGGCAGTGGAGGGGAATTGAATTTACCAAACTACAAGATGGGTAAAACTCTTGGAATTGGATCTTTTGGGAAAGTCAAAATAGCAGAACATTTGCTTACGGGCCACAAGGTTGCTATCAAAATCCTCAATCGTCGTAAGATCAAGAACATGGAAATGGAAGAGAAAGGTACAAACACATTGCAATTTTAGGCTCTAGCTTTAGAGCTTACCTTTGACAGTTTAATATATTTGCCTGTTGATCTCTCCCAGTGACTCCATAAAGTTACTTTGTTGNTCACAAAGTTGCTATCAAAATCCTCAATCGTCGTAAGATCAAGAACATGGAAATGGAAGAGAAAGGTACAAACACATTGCAATTTTAGGCTCTCTCCCAGTTTAATATATTTGCCTGTTGATCTCTCCCAGTGACTCCATAAAGTTACTTTGTTGTGATCTGCTATTCGTTTTTCCTGTAAATTAGCTCTGTGATCCTTCTATTCCCTTTTTTATCTTAATGTATGTTCATTACTTTGTTACAGTGAGAAGGGAGATAAAAATTCTGAGATTGTTTATGCATCCTCATATCATTCGTCAGTATGAGGTAATAGAGACACCAAGTGACATTTGTGTTGTAATGGAGTATGTCAAATCCGGAGAGCTCTTTGATTATATTGTAGAGAAAGGTAGATTACAGGAGGATGAGGCTCGTAACTTTTTCCAGCAGGTTTTGTTTTCTTTTACTTCAACCATTGTGTTTTTGTAGCTTAACATGTCTTCTATGAGTATTAAGTGTTGTAAGTGTTTGACTCATATCCGAGCAGATAATTTCTGGTGTAGAGTATTGCCATCGCAANCTCAACTATTGTGTTTTTGTAGCTTAACATGTCTTCTATGAGTATTAAGTGTTTGACTCATATCCGAGCAGATAATTTCTGGTGTAGAGTATTGCCATCGCAATATGGTTGCTCACAGAGACCTGAAGCCTGAGAATTTACTATTGGATTCGAGGTGCAACATTAAGATTGTAGACTTTGGGCTGAGTAATGTATTGCGTGATGGTCATTTCCTTAAGACGAGCTGTGGAAGTCCCAACTATGCTGCTCCTGAGGTATTTAGTTTTAGTTTCTCCTTTCATTGGATTATGAGTATCTCTCTTTATCTGTCATCTCTTACAATGTTTTGTAGGTTATATCAGGTAAATTATATGCTGGACCTNCCAGTTTTAGTTTCTCCTTTCATTGGATTATGATCGTATCTCTCTTAATCTGTCATCTCTTACAATGTTTTGTAGGTTATATCAGGTAAATTATATGCTGGACCTGAAGTAGATGTATGGAGTTGTGGAGTGATATTGTATGCTCTATTATGTGGTACGCTTCCTTTTGATGATGAAAACATTCCCAACCTTTTCAAGAAAATAAAGGTACTCTACACTATACTTTGATTCAGCGTATAATGACTCTTCTCAGTTATAACTTTTGAGCTTCGATTCATCGTAGTTCTCTTGTTTGATTTCATGTTTATGTGAAGCAATTAAACTGAGGTTATACATTCTCTCTAGGGTGGGATTTNCTCAAGCGTAATGAATCTTCTCAGTTATAAATTTTGAGCTTCGATTCCTCGTAGTTCTCTTGTTTGATTCATGTTTATGTGAAGCAATTAAACTGAGGTTATACATTCTCTCTAGGGTGGGATTTACACTCTTCCAAGTCATTTATCATCTGAGGCTAGAGACCTAATCCCAAGGATGCTTATAGTTGATCCAGTGAAACGAATCTCCATTCCAGAGATCCGTCAACATCGTTGGTTTCAAACTCATCTTCCTCGTTATCTTGCTGTTTCTCCACCAGATACAGTAGAGCAGGCTAAAAAGGTTGGTTTCAGAACCATTTGGAAGTTAAAAAAAAGAGTCAATGTACAGTGATAGTAAACAACTTCTCTTATAAACTTGGTTGCAGATCAATGAAGAGATCATTCAAGAAGTGGTTAACATGGGATTTGACAGAAACAATGTTATGGAATCTCTACGCAACAGAATACAGAACGATGTATGTGTAGTTTCAGACTTCCGTAATGCTCTTTTAGTTCCAATATAGTCACTGAAAAATGGCACTTTGCTTCTTGTTTCAGGCTACTGTTACATACTACTTGTTATTGGATAACCGGTTCCGTGTTCCAAGTAGCTATCTTGAATCCGAGTTTCAGGAGACAACAA
>OVAO01001977.1:0-13705 GCA_900406285.1 Biscutella auriculata
AGAGTTTCCTTCAAGTTCTTTACAAAGATCGATAGTTTCCTAATAAAGTTCATAACACTGACCTTATCTCCATCCCGCACTGGCATGTCAAGCCCAATGACTACTTCAGCATTTAAAGATACCCCTGCAAAAGCACTAGAAAATATCTCTTCCTCAGAGATCGTTACACTTGATTGTTAAGGCACAATACTTTCATCCAACAACTCTTTTGAATTTGGCATGGTCGAATCCTTTCTCATCCATCTCATGGGGCCTCTAGATCTTCCAGGTCTAGACTTCTTCCTCTTCTGATTATCTAGACTGTGGGAACCTTTTGAGCCTTCATCTTGAGAATCAGATGCGTGCTTTAATAACTTCATTCTACATTTTCTCGTTTCATGTCAGAATTTACCACACATTATTAGGAGCCACAAATAGGTGACATTGATCTCAATCTTCTTTCCAGTGGAGAAGCCAAAGATAACTTTTGAAGGCAATTCTTTCTACATATCAACCCTTACGTAGAGCTTTACCACTGAGAAATTTTCCTTAATTATGCTTAGTCTTAGGCGCTAGAGACTTTGGAATTTCAATAGGTGTAGCCAACTGACTAAGACTCTCATTGTTAAATAGCAAATATGGAATCCCACGCAGTTCTACCAAAACCACTGTTGAAGTTAGAGGGTCCTCTAAGGATCGTTTAAGAGACCAAGACGCTACAAACATACGCAGGCCCGCAATATTCCATGTGTTTCTGCTTAAGAGTAGTTCCCTAGTTCTTCGATTTGTGACACGTAAAAGGTCTGATGTTATGCACGAATATTTTGGGTCTCGATTTTGCCAAAATCACATTTACTATCTCAATTATTCTACCCATTCCAGGTGCTTCCCCATGAAATCTAGCAAAGATGAAATCCTCGAACTCTTTCTTCGCCGCTTCTATGTTTTCATATGGAATGAAGACAAAAGAAGCAGCTGAGACATGCTCTGTGGGTGTGCCAAACGCCTCTTGCTCAATTTTATCCTTGAGAACTGCTTTCCATTTGCGAGCAGGAGGATTGTTTCCTCGGTAGAGGCATGTTGGTTATAATTTTGAGTTGTTCCTTGATCACATGTAGTTGAACCTTTATCACATTGATCCATTCCCTAATCATACTGAATCGTTCCATGATCACATTAAATTGTTCTCTGATCACATTAAATTGAACCATTCGAGCTGGAGCCCTGGCTTTCCACAACGATATCTGAGAGTCATTAATAGTATGTCCTACAACAAACGGGTTTGGTGCTGATTCACTCACATCATGCAAAATAGTACATCGCAAAGAGATATTTAAGCCGGAGGCGGTCCCTTCCACGAAGAACTCAACTCTAGTGGTCGAGTCTAGGTCATTACCGGGTGTAGATTCCAATCCTAATCCACATTATACAGCTACAAAAGTTCTAATAGAAAGAGAACATGCTTGATGTTTGTTTGAGGCGGAAACATTCAAGAGTAGATTCGGACTAGTGATGTTCTCTAGACACGCTGAAACTCCAGAGGTCTTGCCTACTGCCCCAGGGGAAGCAATAGATGCTGCATGCAGAGAGTCTTCTGACGCTTTTGGAACTTCTACTCCATCGGTCACTGACAAACGCTTCACTTCTTTAATAACAATCGAGGTAGAAGCGACTCTTTAAAACTTCGAGGATTCCAGAAGTTTGGGAGAAAACTTCCACTTTCTCTTTCTCATTCCTGGTGCCAATCGCCGTGAAAAGATAGCCCTAAAATCACATTTTCAATCGTACAAAATCACCTGTTTGTCTTCGGAAGCGAGCCCTCGATTCCCATTTTCTTTAGGTTTTGTATATGGAAATTACTATCCATATTACACTTTAGCCATCTTTCCTGCTGAGACTTCCATTTCTTCATTTTCTCTGTTAAGTGCGTGTTCATTTTTCCATTTCGATAAAAGATAGTTAGGCTATGATGTTTCTCTAGTTTTTATATTTGGTTTTTGGCTTTCAGATTTTGGATTTTTGTTTTTAGATTATAAATTTTAGTTTTTAGTTTTTTATTTTGTTGTAGATTTTAGTTTTTATAAAAATTTAAATGGTAATTACCAAGTACAAAACCTCTTTAACGAAGACATGTTTGATTCCAAATCAAACAAAACAGACATATGTCTAATTGCAAAGGTCAACCATTCGGAAACAATGAAAGACTATCGTCCTATATATTTATGCAATGTGAGTTATAAGATAATTTCAAAAATTCTTGTTAGAAGGCTAAAACCTCTTCTTTCAAGAATTATGTCTGAGTACCATAATGCATTTATCCCTGGTCGATTAATTTCTGACAATGTTATCATTGCTCAAGAAATCTATCGTTCTCTTCGGACGAGAAAGAGACAGGCCAATTCTTATATGGCTATAAAAACGGATATTGCAAAGGCCTATGATCGAATTGAGTGAAAAATCCTTCAAGAGACAATAGAACGAATGGGCTTTGATGTTAAATGGATTATATGGATAATGTTTTGCATATCATCGGTGAAGTTATCGGTATTAATTAAAGGCACTCCGAAAGGTCTCGTTATCCCTCAAAGAGAAATTCGATAGGGTGATCCGTTACCCCCCATACTTGTTCATATTATGTGTAGAAGTACTTTCCCATATGCTACAATATGCTGGCGTGTCAAAATCAATCCAAGGGATAAAGATTAGTGCACAGAGTCCTCCAATAAACTATCTGTTATTTGGTGACGATTCCATTTTCTTCACGCTAGCTAACATTGAGTCTAGCAAGGCTATTAAGGTGGTGCTTCACCAATATGAAAGATTCTCAAGTCAAGCGGTTAACCTTAGAAAATCTAATATCACTTTCGCTAAGAATGTTAACCCGGTAATGAAGATAAGAATACGCCACCTTCTTGGCATTCATAACGAAGGTTGGCATGGAAAATATATGGGTGTACCAGAGCAGTTTGGAAAAAGGAAAGTTGAGCATTTTTGATATATAGTGGAAAAAGTTAAGAAACGGACATATGGATGGAATAAGAAATATCTATCTCATGGAGGAAAGGAAGTTCTTTTGAAATCAATAGCAATGGTTATGCTTGAATATGCGATGCAGATGTTTAAGTTGCCAAAGACTAATTGTAAGGAAATAACTACAATTATGGCGAATTACTGGTGGAGTTCAAATGGTGCGAAAAAGGGTATGCATTGGTTTAATTGAAAACGATTAAGAACTCCAAAGGATTGCGGTGGATTTAGATTTAGAGATATTAAAATATTCAATGATACCCTTCTTGAAAAACAAATTTGGAGAATACTCCATAACCCGGAGAGCTTTCTCACTTAAACTCTAAAAGGTAGATTCTTTGGGGATGTTGACATCATGATTGCAAAAATACACCCTAACTCTTCCTATATCTAGAGATCTTTACTACATGGTTGGGATCTATTACAAAAGGATATACAGCATAATGTTGGTGATGAGAAATTATTTAAGACTTGGATAGATCCTTGGCTTCCTCTAAACCCTCCTCGACCACCTGACCTGAAGGGGAGTAGTTCGGTTATTACTTCAGTTCGGGAACTTGGGATGAAGAAGTTGGCAACATATGTGGCTGATGAGGATGTTAAACATATTCAAGCTATAAAGCTAAGTTCAAACAACAGGACAAACTTAGTTGGTTGGCATTACACTAAAACAACTGTCTATACTGTTAAATCAGATTNTTATTACTTCAGTTCGGGAACTTGGGATGAAGAAGTTGGCAACATATGTGGCTGATGAGGATGTTAAACATATTCAAGCTATAAAGCTAAGTTCAAACAACAGTACAAACTTAGTTGGTTGGCATTACACTAAAACAACTGTCTATACTGTTAAATCAGATTATCATGTGGCCATGAAAAAAATTTGACGACCGAAAGTCAGGCTCTCGCAAGAAGCCTAGAGTTTTAGAAATAGCTATGGAAATTTCGAACAACCCCGAAACTCCAACATTTCTTATGGAAGTTAATATTGGGCGTCAAACCTACGAGTGATAATCTTTATAAACGTCGGATTATTCAATCTCTACAACGCATATGATGCTGCCAACATAAAGATATGGAAGGCAAGAAACCTATTACTATACCAGAGTGAAGATAAGACATGGATGGAAACTTTAAATTTGTCTCTCTGAGATACATGGGAGTGGATATAAGCACAAGAAACTACTCAAGCCAGAACACTAACTACTCAAAATGGAACGAATCTAATGTCGGAGATATTATGGACGGAAGATTCATAAGATCACATATGTTGCAATTTCGACTCCACTTTTGTTTCGGAACGGGAACCATCAGTTGGAGTAGTTCTAATAGACAGAAACAAAGTTTTTCGTGGTGCCGCACAATTTCGTGGTGCCACACAAATTCGTGGCTACAAGGTATCATCACCTTTGGAAAGTGAGTTGCAAGGTGTTTTAGTATTCTTACAATTATGTTGAATAAGAGGTATTAGATCATTGATAATGGTGGGTGATAATCAGCAACTGAAACAACTAGAGGTATTAGATTATCGAAATATACTTTAGAGTGTGTATTTCGAGGTTCGCATCCGACCTCACTTGTAATCCAATCTCGCGATCCAAGCTCGACTAGACGTCGAACATAGCTCGCAACCTCGCATACGATTGTTGATATAAAACGCCAACCATCTCGGCTCCCTTTGAGCGGAAACTCTATGTCTTCTTTACTTTCTCCTTTACTTACGCGCATTTACTTTCTCGCACTTACTTTTCCGCACTCCGCTAACATCGACTCTCGCCCCGCGAACTCATCTTACCTTACTCGCAACTAACCACTAACACATTTACATTTCCGCCCTTTACATCTCCAGTATTTACTTTGAGCAATCTCATTTCTGCTTTTGGTTTATACTAACTTTAACATTTCGCCTGTGTTCTAACCGAATTAACGCTTGAATTATATCTGATTTTCCTTGTGATTATATATGGGACCAACATTTGCGCCGACTGTGACAGTACTGCGTCCTGAGAGATAATAAAACCATGGAGTACCACGAGATAAAACAAAGTCATGTACAAACTTACCTGCGAAGTCAGAGAACTGCAGATCTCAACGATGGCTGGAGAAACAGTAGTAGTCGAGCCTCTTGTCGGAGGAGACGGCGAGCAGCGACCTCACATGATGGATCTCGATGTTCCGTCGCTACCTGCAAGCGAGAGCGGTAACCTATCAAACGATGGATACCAAGACCAGACAGACATGCTAAAGGGGCTCATAGAGCGGATGAACCAACGAGATCTTCAAAGCCAGAAGATGAGTGAGCTCCTCGAAACCGTGATTTGAGTGCAGCAAAATGCTCAGCACCAGATCTGTGACCAGATCGTCGAAGATCAGACTCCCCCGCTCGCAGACTACATCGAAATCTCTACGTCGAATTTCCTGTATCCTGAACTGAGCAACACACCCTGACTCGTTAGGATGCCACTGTGCAAAGGGTCGGAAACGCGCTCCCACAAAACCCAAACACACCCTCGATAGGTTGCAAGGATGTTATGGATAGAAGGGACCTCGAAATAGAAAGTGACATATATCTCCCCACAAACAAACACGTCTTGATGACTCATGAGGAGGCGGCCGCGGCGGTGAGAGTGGCCAAGAGTTGAGATCTCGCAAACCCTGTGATCAAAAGCTACCATACTTGTTAGATCTCTTAAATAAGCACAAATAATAGATTCAAACGAGAGAGAATTGAGTGATAAGGAGTTTTGGTCGTAGGATTGATTTTGTGGTTGTCGGGTACGACTGTGTACGGCTACGCCGGCCGTACGAGAGAAATGGTGGAGAATCCTTCGACCATAATGATGAGTGTGTATTTTACCGGTTTTACCACTCGGTTTTCATACGTTTAGAACTAGTTTAGGATGAATTTTAGATTTTCTAGGTTGCATTTGCATGTTTTCATCATTTCAGGTGCATAGGAAGCAAAGGAGAAGAACCGAGCAATTATGAAACATTTTCGGAGCAAAAATGGCCAAGTCCAGAGACTTCCAGTCACGCCAGACCGGTGGACCTCAAACGCGCAATTTGAAGAAAGACCGCCGGTCATGCCCATCAGTGAGCACTGATCGGCGAAGCTCAAACAGCACGATCTGAGGAAGCCCGCCGGTCAGTCATGAACTCAACCAGGAGCGTCGGTCAAGTGCGCCGGTCTACACTGACCGGCGGAGGCCCCGTCGACATCAACTTTATTTCCATTTTTGGCTCGACTTTTGATCTCCTATATAAGGATCCAACCCTAAGATCGTTTTTAGTCTCATTTTTCTTAGGTTTTGAAGTTTTAGATCTCATTTGTGAGAGATTTTTTTGGTACTTTTTATTTATGCAATTATTTTTCATTTGATTGTTCTTGTTATTTTGTTTGATTCTTAGGTTTCTAATCTCAATCCCTCTAAAAAATCATGCCTAAAAACTCTCTAAGTGTTTTAGGTATGAGTTGTGAGTAGTCTCTAAACTTATGGATTAGGGGTTAGATCGGTAGAGTTGATTGCTAAAGATGGTTTAGATCTATATTAGGATAAGTGTCCTCAATTTATTCATGAGCTTAATGCTAGAATAGGAGTAGCTAACCTAATCTAGATCTTAGGAAATTTATCGCCCGAAAGATGTTTGATAGAATTCCCGAATAAGTGAATAGGTTGTTAGTTAATTCTTTCCAAGAGATTGTTTAAATTATTGGCTAATTGTTGTATGGAATTGTGTTTATTGCTTTCTATTCATGCTTCATTTCCAAGAGATTTGTGTAATGGTATGTTAGGAAAGGGGCTTCATCACGAGAGTGAGTTAGTCTATATTAGAGATTCCTAGACATAGGATAAGCCAAATGTAGTTTAGTAAACCAATCTAGCATGAAAACCTCTACCGATATCAAGTTCCCTAATCAATGAGTTGCCACCATTTCTGAATTTTCATTTCTAATTAGTCTACCGCTTTATTTTATTTGTTTGCTTAGGAGTTGTTAGTGACATAACAAACCCCTTTTGTGTTACCTAGTCTTAGTAAATCCATCATAAGGCTTGTGAGTTAATTACCCCCGAGTTGGTTCGACATTCCGATCACTCATCTTACCTCATACTACATTGATAAACCGCTAAACCGACAAAGAATCTGTTTATCACATAACAGCTCCAAAGTTGATGCCCTTCGGTGAAGTTCTTTCTAAGGGTCAAAGATGAGGAACGATCGAGAGAGATGGATGGAACAGCGAGATCTGATCGGATAATGTGCTTAAGGTCTCCGCGGTACGCACAGTACGGCCTCTCTGGCCGTACGAGATAAAACTTGTTCGAGTTCCTCGTTCGTTTGACCTCCAAATGCAAAACCCTTCGATGAACCTCAATCTTATAAGAAATAAAGAAGATCAATCAAAGCAAAATCAAGAAAGGACGAGATCTGGATGGAGGAACAAGATGGAGTCTTGATTCTAGACCGAGATCTAATACTTTAGGGATTTGCTTAGGGAAAGAGAGAAAGAAACTTAGAACGATCTGAGAACGAAGAAAGGTTTGGTTTTGGATATGACACACCAAAACCCTAAGGAATATGACTCATCCTTAGTGAGCTTCCAAAGAGAGAAAATCTCATGCATAAAAGGTTTGAAAGTTACTTTGTCAAAAACGGCTACAACTTCTTTAATTAGTTTAACTTGAAAAGGAAGGAAACCCTAAAAAGGGAAAGAACAAAACACAACACTTTGATTGAACAAAAGGGAGTTCTCCCAACGGCTATAAGACCGTTTGAATATGCTCCCTTGGTGCGACCTTGAGAGGTCTAGTGCGATGGCCTCATCAAAACCTTAGTGAGAAAACCCAAATGGGGCAAAACTCACTAATGGAAAAAAGCACCCGGAAGACCTCTTAAGAACCGAGTTAGATGGTTGAAGGAGATGTGAGGAAGTGATACATGACCGGCTCTTCCTCCTTCTTCCAATGATCATAGAAAGCCTCTAACTCCTCCCAAGCCTTCATCAATGCATTGGCAAGTCTCCTAGCTTGTGCACGAATGATTGGCCCGGTTAGAAGATCAAGAGATGCCTTCTCCGGTTCGGTCTCAATTTCTTTGCTAGCCAAGCATACATCAGAACAGATGAGAGAGGAGATAGTCGAAATGATGTCCCAAGTCCATCGAGCCATGAGTTGGGCCCCCGAGATCAAACCAGTTCTGGAAGAGACCCAGTGGACTCCGTTCACAAGTAACATCGCCAACGTTTGGTTTCGCCATTAGGGCAAAATCTGATGTCCGATCTATGAAGGAACGACTGATCCAAGATATTTCATGACGGTGTTCACCATCACAATGGGAAGGTCCCACTTTTCCCTAGAAGAGCAAGATGCCAGTTATTGTCAACTCTTCGTCGAAAAGCTCAATGGAGCAGTGCTAAGCTGGTTTTCAAGGCTCGAAGCCAACATAATCAATTGTTTCTGAACCCTGACTACCTCGTTCACGAAGAATTATTCCATGTATATCCAGAAGAGTGCGTCGAACACCAATCTTTGGCTTTGTCTCAGAAGCCTGATGAGTCACTCCGCGAGTTGCTCGGTCGATTCAAAGTAATAGTTTCCAGTGTGACCATAGCAGAGGATGCGACCATGGCGGGGCTGAGTAACGCCATTTGGTACAAATTGAAGTTTCACAACGATCTCTTGATCAACCAGTCGGCGTCTCTAGACGACGCCTTGCACCGTGCAACTTGGTTCGTGGAAGCAGACAAAGAATACGCGGCGCTAGAGAAGAAACATACTCCCGCAAAGGTATTGAGCTCAAAAGAGACATTGAAAGAGGAGTATCGCGATACTAGCAGCATGCAAAGATAAGCAGCAGGCAGAGAATCCATAACCCCGCAAGGATGGCGAAACCCAAGATATGTACGACCCCGAGGCTTAATGCGGTCACCACCAAGTGTACGGCCATTCGACACAAAATCGTCGATACCTGAAGGCCCAACTAATGCACTAGTACGAAAAGGGTGGTGTTAAAATAGAAAGAGACGATCGCAATAAGCAAAAGGGAGGCGGACAGCCGCGAGGAAACGACAACCGAAACAATGATCGAAGGTCCAGGACCAAAGAGCGAGGTCAAGATAGGCCACCTCGCGACCAACAACCAAGGCACGAGGATAATCCGTACCAGCCAGATGAGGACGGTGTCAATGCCAGGCGACGGATCAACGTGATAATGGGAGGAATTTCAATTGCAAGGATTCAGTGCGAGCGATAAAGGTGAGCAAAAGAAGAGCAACGTCAGCTCAAAGGTCACTTCGCCAAGTATCCAGCAAAGCGCCGATCACTTTCGACGAGGAGGATACAAGTGCGCTGGATTTCCCCCCCACCAAGATCCACTGGTAAACGAGATTAACATCGACAACTGCGACTTGTCGAGAGTCCTCATAGACACTGAAAGTTCCGTAGACCTTCTTTTCAAAGATACATTGCAAAGAATGGGAGTGAATCCGACGGAGGTAAAACCGAACCCCCATCTGTTTACTGGCTTCTCAGGGGAGACGACGGTCACAATTTGAATGATCAGGCTGCCAGTATATGCAGGAAGAGTGATGAAAATAATCTGATTCTACATCATCGACAAGCCAACAATCTACAACGCCATCCTCAGAACCCCATGGTTCACCGCGATGAAAGCCCTCCCGTCGACCTACCACCAGTGTGTGAAGTTTCCGACTCCTAAAGGGATGCAAACCATTTGGGGAAGTCAGTCCGCATCATGAGCATGCTACATCGACGATCACAATAAGAGGGTGACCCCTGCCAAATAGCAACTAATGATCGGGGCGCAAGAAGGCAATGCCCCAAAGAAGGAGATCCACGAGCGGGCAGCCACATTAAGATGATAGCAGTGGACGATGCGATCCTAGAGCGAGAAATAGGAATCGCAAAAAACCTGGACCAAAAAATTGAGAAGGTGCTAATCGAATTTTTGAGAAACAACCTGAGGACCTTTATGTGGGCCACAAGCGACATGCTCGGGTGATCCCGAGATAACGTGCCACGAGCTCAACGTGGACCCAACATTCAAACCCGCAAGGCATCAAAGGCGGAAGCTAGGACACGAAAAGGCCCAGGCCGTGAACGACAAAGTGAGAAGACTCCTCAAGGCAGGATTGATCAGCGAGGGGAAATACCCTGAGTGGTTAACGAACTCGGTAGTAGTAAAAAAGAAGAATGGAAAGTGGAGTCTGTGTCGACTTCACGGGTCTTAATAAGGCATGCCCGAATGACAGTTTCCCACTTCCGCACATCAACAGTTTGGTGCAAGCAACAACAAGAAACAAACTCCTCTCGTTCATGGATGTGTTCTCAGGTTACAACCAAATCTTCATGAACCTCGATGACCACGTGAAGACGTCATTCATAACCGATAGAGGGATTTTATTTTATAAAGGGATGTCATTCAACTTGAAGAATGTCGGAGTGACCTACCAACGTTTGGGCAACAAGATGTTCGAGCAACAAATCGGTAAGACGATGGAGGTGTACATCGATGACATGCTAGTCAAGTCGTTAAAGGTGTCAGATCATGTCGACCACCTCGACAAATGTTTCAAAATTCTCAACAAGTACAATATGAAACTCAATCACGCGAAGTGCACGTCGCAGTAACCGCCGACAAATTCTTAGGGTATGTGGTCACCAAGCGAGGGATCGAGGCCAATCCAAAGAAAATCGCGGAAGTCACTACGCTACCATCACCAAGAAATGCGAAAGAGGTGCAACAACTAACTGAGAGGATCACCGCTCTTAATCAATTCATCTCAAGGTCAACGGAGAAGTATATTTCGTTCTATCAACTTCTCCGAGTTAAAAAGAAGTTCTAGTAGACTAAGTAGTGTGTCGAGGCATTCAAGCAACTCAAGGCGTACATGTCGACCACGCCAATACTGGCAAAAGCTGAGGAAGAAGAGACACTATTTTTGTACATCGCTACCACGAGCGTGGCTGTCAGGGGAGTACTCATTCGAGAAGACCAATGCTCAATTCCTAGCGGATATCATCATTGAGATCCCTCCCGGCCAAGAGAAAAAGGAAGAATCCGAGGGAAAATGGACTTTGCATGCAAACGATTCATCGTCAAACCAAGGGTCGGGAGTCGGAATACGACTCATCTCGCCGACGGGAGAAGTCCTAGAGCAATCTTTCAGGCTCAGATTTCCATCTTCAAACAACGAAGCCGAGTACGAATCGCTCATATCGGGAATGTGATTGGCCAAAGAGATCATAGAGGAAAGAATCCATGCTTATTGTGACTCTCAACTCGTTACTAGCCAGCTCAGCGTAGAGTACGAATATAGAACGAGAGAATTGATGCCTACCTCCAAGTGGTCAAACAACTGTCTGATGGATTCAAGGAATTTATCCTCTCAAAAATCCCGCGAAGCGAGAATGCACAAGTAGATGCCCTTGCGGCATTAGCCTCTACTTCCGATCCAGACCTCAAAAGAGTAATCCCGGTCGAAAGCCTTGACAACCCAAGCATCGAGCTCCCAAAAGGAATCTGTGCCATTTCCGAAGAGGAAGAACAGGCAGAGCCAATGATCACCGACGATCGTAATCCAACTCACGCAGAAGATTGAACCAAATAAATCACCGACTACATAAAAGACGGTAAAGTGCCTCATGACAAATGGGAAGCAAGGAGGCTCAAAGCCATAAGCGCTCGCTACACCCTGATCCACGAAAAATTATTCTGATGGAGCGCATCAGGAATCCTCCTAAGATGCAATAGCGACGATGAGATAGATCGAGTGATCAAAGAATCCCATTAGGGGGCTGGAGACAATCACTACGGAGGACGAGTATTATCAGAGTAAAAAGGCAGGGTCATTACTAGCCAACACTGCTGAAAAACTGCGGAGCATACATAGCCCGTTGCGAGAAATGCCAACGTCATGCGCCAATGATAAACTTGCCCATAGAGATGCTCTTTATAGTAACCCAGCCCTACTCGTTTACGAATTGGGCGATGAAAATAGTCGGTCCCTTGCCAAAGTCAAAGAAAAAGAAATTCATGCTTATCATTACCGACTATTTTTCAAATTGGGTGGAGGCAGAAACTTATGCTAACATCAAAAATTCGGACGTAGTGAGTTTCGTCTGGAAAAACATCTTATGCAGGCACGGACTGCTGTACGAAATCGTCACAGATAATGGCTCGCAGTTCATCTCGGCAAAATTCGAAAATATTTATGGAAGGTGGAAGATCAGACTGAACAAGTCAACACCGCGTTATCCACGAGGAAATGGACAAGTTGAAGCGACGAACAAAACCATCATTGACGGCCTAAAGAAACACTTAGATAACGAGAAAGGGAAGTGGGTAAAAGAGCTCGACGGGGTGCTCTGGTCAAATCGGACGTCGCCGTGAACCAGCACCGATAGACGCCATTCTCCTTCGCCTACAACCTAGAAGCAATGGCCCCGGAAGAGGTAAATGTCGACAACCTTCGAAGAATGACCTTGACGGTCAACGAGAAACTCCACGACGAGATGCTCACTGAGAATCTAGACTTGGTCGAAGAGCACCGCGATTAAGCTCTGATAAGGTTACAAAACTACCAAAAATCCGCCGCCGCTACTATAATAAGAAAGTAAGAGGGTGAAGCTTCGAAGTAAGAGCCTGGTACTCAGAAAAGCCTTTGAGAACACCGCCGAAGAGAAGGCAGACAAACTAGGAATACATTGGGAAGGACCCTACTCGGTCACCAAAATTGTTAAACCAGGCATTTACGAACTTGCCACATTCGATGTCGAAGCCATTCCGAGAGCATGGAACTCGAAAAACCTGAGAATGTACTATTACTAGAGGAAATCACGATGCGCTGATCCTTTTTCCTTTATTTCGTTGTTTTGTAAAAAAATAAAGAGATGCTCCGCCCTACCGGGCTAAGTACTAGTAGTACCTAAGACGAACTACGAACGACTTAATCCCCTTATAAAGGGGTACGTAGGCAGCCCCTTTCTCAAGTGAAAGTCGGGGCACAGCTGTCGCTATAAATAAATATTAAATGAAGTTGCAGCAAAACTCATTTAACTGGTTCAAAGTCGAGGCCTTGTAGCGCCTCGCGAGAATCCAAAGTCGAGGCCGAGTAGTGCCTGGCAAGAATCCAAAGTCGAGGCCGAGTAGCGCCTCACGAGAATCCAAAGTCGAGGGCGAGTAGCTAGTAAATAAGTTTCTTCATCCCTACTTCTACTATAGACGAGTAGAGCAGAGGAAAACAAACCTAGTTACGAAATAAAAGATGAGGGTAATATCGAACCAAATCGGGAGGTTTCACTAGAGACAACAGATTATATTAGGGAATCCTAGGTATAAGCAGGGTTCTATTTCGGTCACTAAGAATCCTGTTAAAAGCAGACGATTGGTTGTAGCAAGAGTAAGAGACCATAAACAAGCAGTAAAAAACGAGGGAATAAACTATTAAAGACAGATAGGCGATTGATCAGGCAAATAGATTTCAGGCAGTAGATCCTATTTCTAGGTGATCCGGTTTTAATCTTATCCTAGGTCTAAGGAATTAAATATGGATCCAGCCGCTCTCGCGTGAAGGACCTCTCTCGGGANCCTCTCGCGTGAAGGACCTCTCTCGGGATTTCCATAACACCGCACTCTCGTGTCCAAACGCTTTAGGAAACCCCGAAGCAATCATTTTCCC
>OVAO01001978.1:0-13704 GCA_900406285.1 Biscutella auriculata
AGGAGAGCTGATCCTATCGTCAAGGTTTCAAAAAGGTCGGTCAACTAATATTATCGATGGCGGATTAACAGGGCGAACTGCTAATCCGCCAGTTGATCCTTCTTCTTCCTAAGACAAAATAACTTGCGTTAAATTGACTCCAAATATCAAACAATAAAAAATAGAGTAAAAANCTCAAAATAACTTGCGTTAAATTGACTCCAAATATCAAACAATAAAAAATAGAGTAAAAAAATAATAAAATAGCCAAAAAAATTCCTTCTTAGGGCTGCAAAAGGGAACTATTAGATCACTTTTACTCTCTGTCTATGTTCTAACCTAATCTCCGCCGAATACATCTAGCTCCTTCGATAACATGTATCCTTTATAATTTCAGTCAATCTATAACATCGTCTAGTCTCCACCATACCACTACGAAATCTACTTTTCCTTTTCTCCTTAAAACCAAAAAAAATCACCACTATTGGATAAACGTAAAACCAATAACTAATGTAGACGGGGTAAAATTCTTGATTTCGTGCTTCTTCCAAACCTGTTTTGTATCTTTCTATCCTTCTTGCAAATTTTCCCTGCTTTTAAAGTAAGCAAAATTAGGGACCTTCAACTTACGTTCCAAATTTATTGTGTTTCCAAACCAATGTGACAAATCAAATTCTCCATGGATATACCCTGAGCATAACCCTAGATTGGTAGGGTATATATGGGTTTTGACAAAATTAAACGGATATAGGCTGCCCTGCATAACCTCTAGTCCTATATACCCAATATCTAACCGTCCACTCATTCCAAATAATTTTACCCTTTATCTCCCACTTTTTCAAAAAAAAAATCATTTTGTTTGAACAAGATTTTTGGTTTTATAGATGAGCAACTCCACCGCGACCTGTAGTTGGGCACCACCGCCCAGACCGAACAACCAGACGACTGGAGTTACCGATCAGTGTTCTTGTTGAGAGAAGGTGGTTTCCCTTATGTCCAGGTCAAATAGTAATCCCTATCGCTGCTACCTTAGGTGTTCCTACGCAGCGGCAAAGAAGGGTTGAGTTCTTAAGTTCAATTTATATCACAACTTCTCCATTTTTTGAAATCCTGGTTATTGTTTGCTTTTCTAGTTATCACACGACAACCACCTTTTCAAATGGCTCGATGATGCCATTTTAGAGGAATTTGAAGCAATATGGGCCCAAGGTTCGTGTGTTACTCAAGAACTAAGACAACAAATTATTGATCACAAGTCAGTCATCGAAGCCAGACTAAACGAAATGAACCTCGAAATCAACAACTCAAAAAAATGATGTTAGTCGTCATGTTCTTTGGTTTTGTTGTCATGTATATCCTTCTATAGTTGCCTACATAATCCAAGTTGTGTTATTTCAATTTTTAGACTGTATCTCTATATCTAAGTTGTATTTTAAGCATACTCTATATCTAATGGATAACCTATTATAAACGCTACCTTATTGTATGTCTTATGTAACCCAATGAAGTTTGCTTTCGGTCTGCCTCAAGTCTGTAAACAAAAGAAATATGATTAGTCTCGACCTACATCAAAATATTCCAAGCTTACTAATATTGTACATAATAATCGAATTTTAATGCGATGTGCGATACCATAAAATGCGATGAGCGCTACCATTAAATGTCGAACATATCCCCATGGGAATATACAGTTAAAAACAAATTCTTTTCAAACAAACAACATACAAAATTGCATACTATGGGTTTTATGTCAACAACAACGAACTTTATGTCACAATCAACCGCTGTTTCTCAACCTCGAATATAATATTATTATTTTTGTGTCCTCTTTCTTCTCAAAATATCAAGAAAGCTTTAGCTTCCATTACAATGCTATTTCGGAGCTACTAACTTAACTCATCAAGGGGTTAATAATCACAAATCAACCTTCTACTGCTTTTGCCCTCATATCACATACTATCAGCGTTTATTCTCATATTCGATATCTATATTTTCAACTCACACCAATGTTTTGGAGGCTTCAACCATTTCCCTATCCATGATCACTGAAGGTTCGATCTTTTCTTTTAAGAAGACTACAACTTGTACTCTCCTTTCTAAGGTTTTATTGCGCGTTCCCCCAAAATAAAATCTAGGGTTTTAGAATTTATTTTATTTTAACCAACTTCTATTTAAGTCCCCACAACATTCATTGTCTCCATTATAAGATATTTATTGTTACTTCGTTACTAACCACATAAGCATTCGACCCATACCCCCTGTTTTCTGGTTGGCTACCTTTAGTTAACGTACCAAGCAAAAAACTATTATTTTCGAAGAAATTCCCACTTCAATGCAGAAACCCATCTTTTATACCTTCTTTTTATACCTGCTCAAACTCATGACTATCTATCTATACAGAGCAATTTGCTAAGGTGACTCCATGCGACTTTCTACTACCACCACATTTGTTCGCAACGGACTGTTATCCACGTGCTAGGTCCAACGTCTATTCTCGCCCATATATTCTGTCTTTTGTTCACTCACAGCTTCAAGGAAGTGAGGAGTGGGACACCATCATAAACTCAAGTTTGGGGGGCCTGTTCAATATACAATCCAGTAGGTGCCCCATTTCATGCCAACTCTTACATAGTCTGCTAACCAAGCAAGTTATCAGTCGGAGGAAATATGAGTTCTGGACTGTTTTCGGTGGACAACCCATGCGTTTTTCGCTTATCGAATTTTCTGCTGTCACTGGTTTCCATTGCGGTCCATTCCCTGATTTATACTACCATGGGATAAAAAAAGAAGTCTTCACAGGTTCTGGTTCAACTTGGACAAATATATCGGCCCAGACACGTCTACCACTCTAGCCGACCTCGCTAGTTTACTATCCAGCGATAGTAAAATGCCTGGCTGGAGGAGGCTAGGCCTTGCCCTCATTCTTATTGTGGACGGTGTCTTGATAGCTAACCGTCAGATTCACAAACCGACACCCAGATATGTGGAGCTACTTAGCGAGCCTGCAAAGTTTTTGGATTTCCCCTGGGGAAGGGAATGTTTTATCACTACGCTATCAACAATGAAACCAGGTAATCTAGCAACACAAAAAGGGGATGATCCCATATTCATCTTTCACCAACAGTCACAACATAAATTTGTTGCCCTCAAAGGATTCCCACTTGCACTCCAATTCGTTGCTTTTAGATCAATCCCCTTACTGCTTCTTCATGTTCTAGATGGCGCAAATCTCGACACAATCACTGAAGTACCCTTCGTCGGCCTCTGTAAACACACAGTCATCAAGATGCAAGACATAGTCAACGTCGAGAATGATCCACAGGTATCCTACTATTTCATATTTTACATGCCTGATCCAATATATATACTGCTTTTATATTCCCCATTTCGTGTTCAAGAAAATATATTCACGTAAAACTCTGACACATACGGTGTGTTCGCTATTTTGTGTTCTTCGTATGGTGTTCGCCTAATTAACCATGATTTCATCTTATCATAATACAGTTACGAGTCCAACCAAAACTTGAATGCCAAGGTTTAAGAAAGGGATGGTCCCAATGGTATGATGAGGCTGTTGATGACAAGGTCATCTATCTTGAAGAACAAATAAACAGCTTTTTTCAATTCACAAAAAACAGTTGGCCAGGCGGAGACGCCTCCCACCCGTTTTTACCGCAGCTCCTTAAACCGCAATCCACCGTCCACAAAAAACATATAATTGATCGGAATGGTGGCCAAAGTAAAGCAGTCGTTATAAGTTCATCACACATAACACCTTCTCGCCGTAAACAATGGCGCATTACAGGTTATTTCAAAACAAACACACCTGATACATCTGAGGCTGATACATGCAGTGATCAGCTCACCACTGCCCATCAAGCCCAATTATCCGAAGATCATGCTACTCTAGCTAGAAATCACGCCCAACTACTCCAGAAGCATGAAGCCGAGATTTGCCGATTACATAGGATAATAATTAAAGTTAGAGATAGGGCCAAAAAAAAACTAAAAATACTTGAAAAGACTAATGGATTGTGGAGGTTCGCTTAAACTATTTAACCCCACTAGAAGGATTTTAAGGATGAAGATATCTAGTAAGTCACTCAGCCTCAGCAACCTCTCCACTACACCTCTTCAGNACTAAAAATACTTGAAAAGACTAATGGATTGTGGAGGTTCGCTTAAACTATTTAACCCCACTAGAAGGATTTTAAAGATGAAGATATCTAGTAAGTCACTCAGCCTCAGCAACCTCTCCACTACACCTCTTCAGGTAACATTATACTCAGACCTATTATTTACCACCACTAATTGGTCTCTACACTATCTTCTCATCAACTAATAATGACCTATGTAACAGGCGACCCACCCATGTACCTAAGAACTGAATAATGATGATATCGGGCAATCTACCATGGTATCCTCATCAATATATCTCCATATCAAAATTTCTCGAATAACCAAAACCATATTTCAATGTCCTGTACAGGTCCCGAAACAACTTCCCAACATCAATCACGCAGACCCGTGTCCAAAGTCTACCAGTCCAACTATTACTATAAAACAGGTTCAAATACATACAGTACTATACAAAAAAGTAATGGTCGCCAACATATTTTCAAATTATACTCAATCATTTTACATGGTTACAATTCATGTCCTCTTGTTCACTATATCATGGTCTATCACATGCAAATCTATGATGTTTTAAAATAGCAACAAACCAACAACTAACACTTGTTTTTGCCAAATCATAGGTTTGTGACATCCTACCACCCGAACAATTCAGTCACCCGTCGACGTTTGATACCACTCCAGCGACTGCGGTAATAATTGTCTAACGTCAAATTTATAACATTTAATGTTAGTTATATATTTCTCCGATCAGCTAAACATTTTTCTATCGTAATTCTCATATTCCATTGTTACAACATCACCATCTCAAAACAATACATTTTTAACAGATCCAACACCCAATGAAGTTTGACAACACCGCAACAAATACAACACCGGTAGAGATCCACAAACACACCCCAAACACCGTCAGTTACACAAATCCTCCTCAGTTTGATACCAGCCCCATATCACCTGTGAGAAATTCATTATATTCTAGCTATATACACAGTATACAGCTACGTCGACCACATCTTTAATCATCCATCATGACGATCTAATTTCTTAGGTGAAAAGTTCCTTCCATCATGATCAGGCGGGAGCATTTTCAGAAGCAGTAAGTTATACATTCGTCGTTTATAGAGTTCGGAAGGCCACATTTCCTACTATTCATTTGTGCAAACCCCTTTCTTTTTCAGGGTCTCGACTCCCTCGTTAACAAAATTAACACCAGGTTCACAGAATTAAACCTGGATGTGGTAATTCAATGTTCCTTCCTTAATCACTCAGTAAATAAAGACTTCCAAATTACATATTAGTGTTCAAGTCACTATACTCATTTTGCAAGAAGATTTTAACTGTATAGTTACATCCATCTCCACTTACACTTAATGGTCTAACATATCTTCATATATTTTTAAATACAAGTAGCAGCAAATACTGTTTGTCAGGAAGAAGCAGCCCCCAATTTTAATTCTAACAGCCTACCTGCTGAAAATCTAGATATTTCATCACCACCATTTCGCTGTCAACCTCAGAAGCCAACCTTAATCACGTACCGTCGAGAAAACAAACAAAACAACCAACAAGTTAGACCCATACTTCGAAACTACCAGATAATTTTACTAACGATTGCCTACCGACTAAATTCCTATTTTCATTCTACAGGGAGACCCGGCCAAAGGCGTAAAGCAATTTATCTAAGCGACGATTCACCGGCCAAAAACACCTTCTCTCAAATATACATTTCTGACGACTTAAAAGACGACTCAACCCCCTCACAATTGCTCTCTAAAGAAGAAATACATTTGTCTAACCTGTTCAAAGATAGACCCCCTAGACCCACAACCATTCTACTACCAGAATTGGACTTTTCATTATATGAAAAACTTGACCGCTATCTAGCTTCAGAACCTTACAAGTAAACAAATCTATACTATCTTTAATACATGTCATCATATCACCTTCGTAAGGAAACATCCAACCATCTATACATCCGTCTCTCAGAATACACTTGACGCAGTCTAATTGGGACTTCGAGAACACATTTTCATTGATTTGGCAAAACCAAAAAGATAGGTTAACACAACAGTTAGTCTTTCTCACTTTTTTATTACTCACTAAACAGTGCCATCATCCACACATCTTCATACTTCTACATCCCTTCCCATTGCAGCACATGGAAGTATTGATGTCGCTTTTAGGTTCGCAGCACCAAGACACTTTAGCAAATAAGAGATCACAATTCGCGAATCCATGGTTTATGAATCGGCTGCAAGGCATAGCAAGTTCATTCAAAAAAACTAAAGACAAGAAGAAATTCCGATAGCCCAAACAAATCCCGGAATTAGTTTGCAGAGAATCCCAAGAGTGGATCACATATATTGACACAGTTTACATACCTATGAATTGGGGTCATGGTTCACACTGGGTGGGGTTAGTCATAGATATCAAAATGTGGACAATACAGGTGCTTGACCCATCTATTTCCCTCTACGATGATAAAAATGTTAGGTTCTTCATAGACGACATTGCAAAGATGCTTCCTTTTATCATCAAACATTTCTGCAATTACAGCTTAAGTCAGGAGCATGGCACTAGTCCCTTTACGGTCCGTCGGGTCAGGCACATATACAACAACGTACGTAGTGGCGATTGTGGTCCAATATCAATCAAATTCCTAGAAATTCATTCACAAGGTTATGGCGCAGCCGAAATGGCAAACATTACAGATGACGATGTCGACATGTTCAGAAAGCAATATACCATGGATGTCTTTGGATTTTTCGTTGCGCCACTCTACTCGTCTCATTAAGTATGTTATTCACTTTTGTATGCTACACATTTAGCTGTGTTGCTTAAGCTTATTTAGTACAAAACAAACTAACATTGGTTCTAGATTTCTTTATATTCATGTATTCCCGTGAACCAACCAAACAAACTTTTTAGTTTTCCACGTTACAGCGACCACAACACAATTACCACCAATCAATTGCCACACTTACCACAACACTATTACCACCAATATATTACCATAACAAAACGCGGCTATACCACATTCCTTGAACAACAAAATATTACCACATATACAAGAACATCATCCTACTTAACCCTTCATCTCTCGGCCTCAGTGACTTCAACCATATTGAATTTGGTTACAACCCCAGCTCTATTTAATCCATCAAAACCAACATTACCACATCATTGCGAACTTAAAGTATTTGCCAACCAACTACCAATCCCCCTAGAAACTAAATCCCCTACCACAAAACAAGAACACAAAACATAAACATAAATTCCACCTTCTGCATCTCGTCCATAACATAAAACTATTCTTTCACTACCAAATATTGAGCAAAATTAAAACAAATTAACCAAGCCCTAAAACACCATTGCTTCCTGCGACACCATCTCAAATTCTCAAGAACATTTTTAATTGTACACATTACTTAAACAATACATACCAACCATTACATAATCCCTAAAACTTTAAACCTCCTCCAGAAATTTTCAAACACTTTTCTCTAACTAACGATCATTTGTTATACCAAACAAAACCATACATCATGCTAATGACCACCTACGTTAACTACCATACAAAACCATTCATCATACATTCAAACTAGTCAATATGACATACGCAACCCACACATAATAATTCCGACACTTCTAATCTCCATAGATTCACCACCAATTAACTACCATAAATAACATTTTCAAAAACACATCCGTAGAAATTCCATCTATGTTTTAGTTTTCCACGTTACAGCGACCACAACACAATTACCACCAATCAATTGCCACTTTTACCACAACACTATTACCACCAATATATTACCATAAGAAAATGCGACTATACCACATTCCTTGAACAACAAAATATTACCACATATACAAGAACACTATCCTACTTAACCCTTCATCTATCGGCCTCAGTGACTTCAACCATATTAAACTTGGTTACAACCCTATCTCTATTTAATCCATGAAAACCCACATTATCACATCCTTGAGAACTTAAAGTATTTGCCACCAACTACCAATCCCCCTGGAAATTAAATTCCCTACCACAAAAACAAGAACACAAAACATAAACATAAAATTCCAGCTTCTGCATCTCGTCCATAACATAAAACTATTATTTCACTACCAAATATTGAGCAAAATCAAAACTAATTAACCAAGCCCCTAAACACCATTGCTTCCGGCGACACCATCTCAAATTCTCAAGAACATATATAATTGTACACAATACTTAAACAATACATATCGTATTCTCATATCCCTAAAACTTTAAACCTCCTCAAAAAATTTCCACACACTTTTCTCTAACGATCATTCGCTATACCAGACAAAACCATTCATCATACCCTCAAACTAGTCAATATGACATAAGCAACTCACACATAATAATTCCGACATTTCTAGTCTCCATAGATTCACCACCAATTAACTACCATAAATAACCTTTTCAAAACCAGTCCCTCACCTTAACCTATAACACTACATTTACCCCATCTATGTTATATTTTTCATATACCACGGCTCTTTGAACACAAACACAGTTGCCACCAATCTATTGCAACACATACCACAAAACAACTACCACNGTCTCCATAGATTCACCACCAATTAACTACCATAAATAACCTTTTCAAAACCAGTCCCTCACATTAACCTATAACACTACATTTACCCCATCTATGTTATATTTTTCATATACCACGGCTCTTCGAACACAAACACAGTTGCCACCAATCTATTGCAACACATACCACAAAACAACTACCACCAATCTACTACCATCACGTACCGCACCTATAGCACATCACTTGAACACAACTCAAAACCAACCTAACACTTTACCCTAAATCTTCCGACTTATTCAAACCAAACAAATCCAACTTCGTTACAACTCCATCTCTATATAAACCAACAAAACCAACATTTCCACAGCAGAGTGACCACCACAAACAAGTATCCAAGTAACTCATACCCACCACCACTAAAACATGTTCACAAAACAAAATCATTCTCTTCAGTAATAACTAGCCATTAATATAGAACCTTAAATCAACATATTCATTTCAAAATACATAAACGTTCAAAAAACACATATGTGGGAATTCCAGAATGTTGAGTACGCCACCAAAATAACATTATACATTCGTTTATTGGTTGGTTAACAATCTAGACCAAAATAATGTGTGAGGATCGGCAACCCACCATAATCCATTATACTCCCGAGGCATTGGATGACCAAAAAACAAAACACAAAGCCGCCGGCAATATTAAACATCCATCATATTGGATTAGTGCAACTAACACGGTTGTGTCCAAACCTTTGCACCTACCACACCTGTTAAAATTGGTTCTCTGGCTATGCCCATCCTACACAAAAAAATACCTAAATCAACAAAAACATTCCAAATAATACACAATCAACTGTTACATAGTAACTTACAGTCATCTCCCCAATTGATGGGATTCTTTTTTGCACTGTCCTTCCAGAGGGCCTACGAGTTTTTGGTGGCAACACTTCTCTGCTCCTTATATCCAAAGGAATATCATCATCCCTAGGATCTTCATGTGGTTGAACAATACCTTCATACGTCTAAGCCCATACCGAAGTACGGTACGCCTCTCCAGCAATCTGACCAAAAGGCACCCTTTTGTGTTCCGCAGCCAACAACGCGTGTCCACATGGAATCTTTGTATTGTCATATAACTTACAGCTGCATGTCTTATCCTGGATATTTACATTGTGTTTCTGCCCAAACAACCCTAAAACTTCATAGCTCCAAGGAGTTATGCTCAACACTCTGTTGCCCCTCATATTAGCCATGTTGTGTTATAACTTTGTCAACTTCAGGAGTTATAAAACCTAAATGTGCCAACGCATTCTTCCTTCGCGCGCTAAACCATCGTGTTAGCATTGACTGAATGAACATTATCATTTCTGTTATTGGTGATTTTCGGCACTTTATTAAAGCGTTGTTTAGTGTTTCCGCTACATTGCTCGTCATAAGATTATAACGATCCCCTCGGAATGCAGCCCTTGTCCAATGCGATAATCCAATGTTGTCCAAATATTTAGCACAAGCTTCGCACTGCATCTGTATTTGAGCAAATAATTTCTTGAAAATATTAATCCGATGAGCACATGCAGCTGAAACAACCAACTTAGCCAGACCCTTGCTTTTCAAACGCGCAACTACGTTCCGTGCAAGATGGACAACACATGCGGCATGGTGTGTGTGCGGGTACACACTCTTCATAGCTTTGTAAATAGAACCATTCCTATCAGAGATGATAGTAAGTCTAGGACTGTCTGCTACAATTTTTTCCACATTTTTAAAAAATCATGCCCACAAGTCATCGTTCTCGCTGTCAACCACTGCAAATGCCAAAGGGAAAACCTACAAATAATTCACCCATTTAAATTCATTATTTCAGTAGCAAACAAATTGAGTAACGAAACTTGAACACTCGTCTATCATTAAAAAGTCAAAACATAATTTCTAACTTAATTATGGATTTAAAATCCACTCATCCAGGACGCAATTATAGAACAAACATAACTTCATACTAATACTTAGCTTTGGGAGTAAAATATAACTAATACCATCTCTACATGAAATTTAGCATCAATACCTGGAAATTACCATCCTGCCCGCTCGCAGTTAGCAACACTCCTTTGTATTTGCCAGCAAGGTGAGTTCCATCGATTACAAGCACAGTCCTTAGATTCCTAAACCCTCTAATTGATGCACCAAAGGCCAGAAACATGTACAAGAACCTTTGCCCCCCCCCCCCCCCCCCCCCCCCCAACGCGAATTACATCCGTTTACCTCTGNCCTCATTACCTCTACAGTCCTCATTTGCAGTCTCTTGTGCCTTCCAACATTTGAAATACGATGTCGATATACGTAATTCCTCCAAAACTAACTGCTGAATATCTAAAGGTCATTGCCCTGCCCCCATGTTATTCAATCTCGCCTTATACATTGCTGCAATCACTTTTGACGTTGCCAGTATCCCAAATTTGCTTCGTGTTTCAATTCCGCACGTGTGCAGTAAAGAGACCGTCTGAATCACATAGTATGTTGAATCCTTCACTTGATGCGCACTTACTCTCCACTTGCACTCGCGATCTGAACAACTAACAACAAAGTAATGCTTCTTTGTTGTCGTTTGTTTGAAATGGAACATGTTCTTTATGGCGTATATGGCTAAAGCAATCTGGCAATCACTCTTGTTCGAAAATGTTTTTCCAACATAGATGTTCTCATCATTGTCTTCAATATCAAGATCGGGTATCTCAAACATCTCATAGGTCATATCATCAAACAATGGTGGTATATCAAACTCATCATCCTCCACTTCTTCAAGCACCTTTCTAACTTGTTCAACAGTAGGTCCTTCACTGTCCATCCCATGTTATCCAATATTCTCTGAATTACCGGTTGCCATTGCAACACCAGTTGGGAGAACACGATTACTGCTCTCGCCATTTCTACCTGGGCTGGGGTTTAGTTACTCTCCTTACACATTATTTCAACGGCATTCGAACCACCATAGGTGTCGTCCAAAAACTCATTCCAAAACTCTTTATCATACCCACGTGTTCTAACTTCCCCCAACTCAGCTTCTGTTAACTCTACCAAATCAGTGTCTGTTTCATTTTCGTCCAGTAGATTGAAATCAGGCTCAATCATAACTCCTTTACCCTTACACTTGCTTTTCTCTTCTGCTGCTTTCACCTCATCGAAAAACCATTCTCTTCCAAATCTAGTGGGACAAGAGGCTCAACCGGTGTTTGGTTATCAGAATTCTGTCCACTACGCCTTTTACGCATCTGAGCATTAACAAACGATCCAGGTGATTCTGTCATTGGCTCGTTCCCATCGAGTCCGTAGCTAGAAACAACATCCATAACACCGCTCTTCCTTTTCAACTTATCAACAAGTGTTCGGTCATTCAGTGTGTCCTCTGTTTCTCGGAATGAGACAAATAGGTTCATCTCTTCGTTCTCAGTCAGAACTCTGAGAAATGTCTTCATTCCTGCATCTGTGGCGAGTCGCATGGGTGGCGTTTGCTTCCCTTTTGTGGTTTTCTGAATTTTGGAATCCAATAACTTAAAGTTGTTTTCTTGTAATCCTTTTCCCCGAACTCCATCGTCACTATTATACGAAACTCCTCAAAGCTCCAGCTCTCATCTATGTAAACCAAACGAGACAACCTACTTTCATCAACAACAAAGTCCCAATGCCCGTTCTCATCTGATTCCCAAAATCCAGACATTAAAACGCACGGCATCTTCATAACAGATGACCTAACTGTACAAAAAAAATTCAATCACAAACACTTAGATCAACAATACACAATAGTACACTTCAACTCACAATGATACAGCCCTACCTCGTCTCCTCTTCGTAAATCTTTCTTCAAACCCCCCAACTCACTTAGCCTGCACTTACAGCTGCTTATATTTGTTCACAATCCAAACAAAACAACGTTTTTAGGTCAATATAGAATATTGTCCCACTTCTCGATGCTTCCCCAGAACTAAACAAAATTATGATGTTGTGGATAAACATAATAAAACACACTTTCAACTAAATTATCAAGCCCGTCCGATTTGGAGATCATCTAGTTCAAATCTGGAATCTAACGGTTCAAAATAAAACAACCTAACCAGCACAATTAAAGTCAGCCTTTCTTCGTTAGGGGCACTATTCGTATTTCATTTGCTAGAAAGTGATGCACAGTGTATTATCCGTACGTATAATCCACCTCTCCCAGAGAATATTGTTTTCTATTCTCAAAAATCTAATCTAACATGAACCCTGATTCCCCGTTTGTGAAAACCCTAGATCCAATCTATTCAACTACTCAGACATAGCTAAAACAATCAAACAATTCATGGTTCAAAGCATAAAACAAAGTAATGGACTGAATAAATGAAACAAGGGTTCAAGATACAAATTTATCAGATTTGAGCTATCTCCCTAGAATAGAAATCTATAAAACCTAAACTGTACAGAGAATATAAAAGTGTGAAATAAGAGCAAAAAGTAAAGCTAGATGAAACTAAAGCAAGTTCTCAATGTGTCTCGCAATTTGAAAGGTCTTGGTGATTTTATAAGGTCTTGGGGACGTCCTTAGGATTTTACAATGGGCACGGGTGATAAACAAAAATTTTCGTCTCTTATGGTGGTTTATCAATGAAGTATAGGGAAGATGGGTGATCGGGGTTGTCGAACCAACTCGGGGGTAATTAACTCACAAATCCTATGATAGATTTTATTAAGTCTAGGAACCACAAAAAGGGGTTTGTTTGTCACTAACAACTCCTAAGCAATTAAATAAAATAAAGCAATAAACTGAAAATGAAAGCAAAAACACTAAACTGCTAAATGATAAAAATCAGAATTTAAAAGCAACNAACACTAAACTGCTAAATGATAAAAATCAGAATTTAAAAGCAACTTATGGATAAGGGTATTGATAATTGATAGAAATTTTCATGCTATAATGGTTTACTAACTACCCTTGGCTTATTCAATGTCTAGGAATCTCTAAACTAGACTAGCTCGCTCTCGCACAACT
>OVAO01001979.1:3520-13697 GCA_900406285.1 Biscutella auriculata
AGAGCTTATGCTGCAAATCAGGTAAGAAGCCGCTCCTTCTTTACTTATTTAAGAAGCCTTTATACCTATCGTCGTAAGTCTGTTAAATCTGTTTTAATGCTGTGTGATGTAGAACCGACATGCATATGAGAGGCCCGTGAGAATATACAATTAGGAGGAGAGTGAGAGAAGTGGCTAGCCATGAGAGGGAGAAGGAGTCTTAAGGGTGGTTTTGGTGTGCGAGGTGGGGTTAGGATTTAGAGAGTCTCTCAATCTTTTGCTTCCAAACTTAAAAAGTCGTTTTTGGTGTTAATATGGTATTTTGTGGTCAGTCTCTCTCTCTCTCTTTCTCTCTCTCCTATATATCTTCTTTTCTGTCATTTTGAAGACAAAAGCCCCGTTCTTGGATTTGGGAAGAGCATTGGCTTTTTTTTCCGGTTAGGTTATTGTTGTATTTCGAGGTACAGTTCTTCAATGTTCAAAAATATTAAACATTTAACTTCCCTTTTTTTATTGTTTTTTTAGTTTATTTTCCCTGTCATATTATTACGTACTTTTTCTTCTTCAAGGATTGGTTCCAGATTAATGTCCCTTTGTACAACCCTAGGTCTCTTATTTCCCAATCTAATCTCTTTCCATATATTATACGAATTCTAAGTTTATTGATCCACAGCTTTAATTGTTTGTTCATTCGTTATAACGGAGAATCGTTAGAGTACCCAAAATTTTTAGAAACAACTATAGTTTTAGATATTTTTTGACACTTTATGACAGACATTTTTTCCAAGTGACATTACATAATTGATCTTCATCTATATAAACTAAAACTATTTAACTAATTTTATAATTTTATCTCAACTAAACATCTAGTTTTGTATTCTTTAATTGACATTGTTGAAATTTTATTCCCTTCATTTTGAAATTCCAAATTAACTAAAATTAAGAGCAAAACTCACTATTGTTAGATGTTAGTTTTCCAACTCATTTTCTCTATTCTACTATCGTCTTCCAACTGCACATAGAAATTTCTGATTAACTGAAATTGCAAAAGAGAAGATTTTTTTCACTGCTAGTAATTTCATCTCGGAGAAACCGCTGTCTCTCTCAACTGTCATTTGTCTTCCTAGTTGCACCCTCATCGAAGAGTATCGTTCCTTCCTTTTGTCGTCGTCTGTCTCAACAGAGAAACCACCGTAAATAGAGACCGTGCCCTTCTCTGAAATTAATCGGTTTTCTCTCTTCTTCTCATATGATTCTCTCTATCTTTTCTTTAATTTCGCAATCCTTGGTTTATGCTTAGGACTCCACTGTTCTTCTTTCCGCTTACTGTGTTTTGACTAGTGTTTCATTGTTCAGAATCGAAGAAACACATCAATTTTTTTATGCACAAACATTTATAAGTGTTTGAATTTTGAAGTTTGTTGTCGGTTTATTTACATTTTGTGGTTGATTCATTGTTGATACGTCTGGGTGGTCGAATTTAGGTTTATGTACTATGTTTCGTTTTTCCATATTTGATTTTCAAGTCGTGCTCGAATTAGGTTTATGTACCGCGACTGTTTTTTTTGTGGTGTCTACCTATGGTCGTTAACTTTGTGGTCGACCATGGAAGTTTGACAACTGCGGAGCCTACCTATGATCGTTAACTTAGTGGTCGATAACTACAGGGCCTACCTATGGTCGATAACTTTGTGGTCGGTTATCGAGTTACGCCATGTGGTCGACCACTGTGTGGTTGGATTTTAATTGACTATTTCTCTTAGTCGGTTGATATTTGTTATTGCTTTGTGGTTGAATTAACAACCTTTAACATGTGGTCTACACTTCAGTGTCCAAAAATAGATAGCTTGTAGTCGATCCTTTGCGGTCGGTATTTCATATATCAGCATCTTCCATGTAGCTTTTGATGAATATGTTGGGTACGCACCACTATCATGTTTTAGCAAAGGAATGGTCTAGTTTCTCTCGCCCTAGCTGATTAATCTGATTGAAGCCAAAGACAAACCATTCAAGATGGCTATAGAAAAAAAGCAAGGTTCTATGGTCATACAATGTAGAAAAGATTGTCTATGATGATTCTGCGAGATGACTTACTAATTTTGACACAATTTACGTATCAATGTGTTAGGACAACAAACATTGGATTAGTTTGGTAATAAACCTGAAGTTGTCTTCCACCAAGGTACTTGATCTAGATTGTAACCTATATAAAGAAGATATGGTCTAATAATTCATGTTCCTTGTAGCACATTCACTACCGTACATATTTCATAAGTTTTGTTGTTTCATGTTTAGCAAAAGATAGGGTTAAAGAATTCATGATTTAAGAATGTTGTTTCAAGGATGTTATTATGTTTACGATTGTCCATCCTTTAAATCATATAGTTGATATTTTATGTTTTTATTTGACAAATACAATAAGTTTAACATTGTATGGTCAATGTTTTAGCATTGTATTGTCTATCATTTAAATCTTACACTATATTGATCTTTTTTTTATGTTTCTGTTTAACATTCATCAAAGTAAAACACTATTGGATGATGTTTTACAAATACACTAAGTTTGACATTGTATGATTGATGCTTTATAGACTTTATAGACACCGTAAGTTCAACACACTATATAGATGTTGTTTTACACATTGTTTAACATTGTATGGGATATGTTATATGTTTATGTTTGCACATAGTTTAACACTATATGTTCGATATAGTTTCTTTGTTGCTAACAATTAGTACTAGGCTATATCATAACGATCATATGGATGTAATCGTAGTTGTAAAAAGTAATTAATCCTTTGTTTTTGTTCATGACAACCATATGGATGTAATAGATATATCATAACGACCATATGGACCACACCTGCATTCCCCATATATAACCAAACATGATCGTACCTGTGATAAAAAAACAAAACTCTTAAATATAGCATCTAATCTTTTTTGAAATAGACAACCACACAGAACCAAAAATAAAGTCGCAATATCCCAAACTCATACCATTTAGTTTACTCTTAGTTTAAAATATGATTAATTAACAATAAACCTTCATTGATGAAGCTTTTATTGTTATTTCAAAAACCTCATACAAAGCTTCTAAAACTTCTACAAAAGTAACACAAAACAAAAAAAATAAGGGATATAACATATGAGTTGTAACTCACTAAACTGTAAGTGTTTCTCACAAATTCAAATATATCTTTTACCCATAATATAGCTAATTCCATGACCGTTAGACAGTAACTAAAAAATATAATCCAATGGTCACAAATGAACACATTTTTAGATGATAATTTACAATTTCTCTCTCTTGGAAGGGTTTAATCGACAATTCAATAGTCAACTTTTCATGATTTTTGTGAAGCAAATAAGAAAGAAAGTGTCATGGTATTAAAAAGTGTCTATTTCTCTAATACTGTTTTAAAAATGTCTAAACATTATATTCTGGAAAGTTTGGGTGATTTGGTAGATAATAATTTATGAAAAAATGGGAGATTTGTATTTTGAAAATTATGATGATTTGGTGGATAATAGTTTATAAAAACTCAAAGTTTTATAAAACGTTAGAATTTTGTATTTTGAGAAAATTTGGATGATTTGGTAGATAATAATTCATAAAAAAATGAGAGATTTATATTTTGGGAAATCTATTATATTAAAACATAATAAATCTACCACGAAAAATCATAATAGACAACTTCATTTAATGATTAGATAAATTAAATTATATATACAACCAATTTTAATAAACTTAATTTTATAGTAACCAATATTGTTACAATAGAATATTAAAAAAATCTACACGGAAATAATTCACGTATACAGAATATTTCTTTACAATAAATATTTCTCTCAACACGTAAATTAAAATTGTTATAATCTACGTATAAAATTTACTATATTAATTTTCTACGTCACTTGGTTAAAAAACTCTACAGTTTTAAATTTCCTATGATTTCACTACGTCACTAATTTTTTATGATTTCAAAATTTCAATTTTCCAATTAGCATTTACTATTTGAATGTAGATTTACGAAGTTAAAAATTATCTTTCAAATATAAATAATTAATAATAGGTTAAATATATGTAAACTAAACATATGATATTTTTATTTTTATTTTTTAATCATAGATTTAAATATGCATATATTAATTATATTAGCCTAAATTTTCTATATTAAATCAAACAATAATCTAAAACTTAACAATTATTGTATATAAAGTTCATCGAAAATATTTATTTTAAATTAAAAAATATCAATAAAATTAAACATATTAATCATATGATAACGTCTGCCTAAATTAAAATTAATAATTCAACATATATTTTTATTTTAGTTTTTAATTATAGGTTAAAATATACATAAATTAAACATAGTACCTCGCGATAAATGCATAGTAAATTTTTAAAAATATATATATATATAAGTTTCTATTTAACTTCAATATATAAATTTCTTAATATAATAATTCAGTATTGTTTTGAAATTTTATCATTCTTTGTTTACTAATTTACCTACAATAAATCGAACACTATTTAAAATCTGATCTAATATCACTATTAACAATATTGTAACAAATTGAATATTACTTTATATCCTAAATAAATTTTAAAATCAAACAAAAAATCATGTATAACCTAGAATTATATACTATTACATTTTTTATAATTTAAAGTATAAATTATTAATATTGGTTACAAAATAAAAATTAACACGTGCTTTTGCGCGGGTGCAACTCTAATAGTCTATGAAATCTCAAACATTTTTTTAAATGCTAGAATTTTGTATTTTGAGAAGTAATGATGATTTAGTAGATAATAGTCTATGAAAACTCAGATTTTTGATAACGTTTGTATTTTGAGAAATTATACTATTTTGATGGATAATAGTCCACACAAAATGAGAAATTTTGTAAAATGTTAGAATTTTGAGTTTTAGGTAATTATGCTAATTTGGTAGACAATAATCCATGGAAATTTAGAGATGTAATAATCTAGAATTTTATATTTTGGGAAAATCTATTGATTTGGTAGATAAATTTCCATGAAAATGAAGATTTTGTAATACGCTAGAATTTTGTATCACTTTTTTTATTTGGTGGATGATAGTCTACAAAACGATAGATTTTGTAAAATGCTAGAATTTTGTGTGTTTGGCAAACTATGTTGATTTGATGGATACTATTTCATGAAAACTCATAGATTTTGTAAATCACGTAATTTTTTATTTTGGGAGATAATGTTGATTTAGTGGATAGTTTTTCCAAGAAAACTTTAGAGATTTTGAAAATGCTAGAAATTTGTATTTTAAGAAATATATTGTTTTGGTAGATATTAGTTCATGAAAAATTAGAAATTTTCTAAAGCGTTAGAATTTTGTTTTTTGGGATTAATGTTGAATTGATAGGCAATAGTTCATGAAAACTCTGAGATTTTATAAAACAGCTATAATGACATGTTTTGGGAAATTATGTTGTGTTGGTAGAACGCTTAGAATTTCATATTTTGTGAAATTATGTTGAAGTGGTGGATAATAATCCACAAAAAATTGATAGATTTAGTAAAGCGCTAGAATTTTATATTTTAAAAATTCTATTTATTTGGTGGATAATAGTCAATAAAAACTTAGAAATTTGGTTAAACACTAGAATTTTGTATTTTGAGGAATCGTGTTTGTTCCGTGGATAATAGTCCATAAAATCTTATAATTTTTGTATAACGCTATAATTTTGTGTTTTGTAAAAGTATGCTCATTTGGTGGATAACAGTTCATGCTAATTAAGAGATTTTGCAAAACGTTAGAATATTGTATTTAGAAAAATTATGCTAATTTGGTGGATAATAGTCCATGAAAACACCGAGATTTTATAGAATTTTGTATTTTTTAAATTATAATGATTTTATGGATAATCATGCAAGAAAACCTAGAGATTTTTTAAAACGCTAGATTATTGTATTTTGAGAAATTATTGGTTTTGTGGATAATAATCCATGAAAACTTAAAGATTTTTTAAAACGCTAGAAAAATTGTATTTTGGAAAATTATTCTCATTTGTGGATAATAATCCATGAAAGTGAAAAATCTAGTAAATCGCTAGAGTTTTATAAGTTGAGAATTATATTGATTTAGTCGATAGTAGTCATCCAAATTGATATATTTGGTTAAATGTTGATTTGATGGATAATAGTTCAAGAAAAATAAACGATTTTATAAAAAGGCTAGGTTTTTTTTTTTTTGATGTTATGGTGATTTGGTGGATAATAATCCATGAAAATTGAAAGATTTTGTAAAAAGCTAAAATATTGTATTTTGGGAAATTTTGTTGGTTTCCACATAAGCTTTTTTTTGTATAATGCTAGAATTTTGTGTGTTTGGGAAATAATGCGCATTTGGTGGATAATAGTTCATGAAAACTAACGAAAATTTATAAATCGCTATAATTTTGGGAAAATATGATAATTTTGTGGATAATAGTTTAGAAAAAAGAACTGCGAAATTTTGTAGAACGCTAGAAATTTGTAGTTTAATTTTTTTTGTTAATTTGGTGGATAATAACCAATGAAAATTGAGAGATTTTGTAATTTAATAGAATTTTGTATTTTGAAAAATTATGCTGATTTGATGGATAATAGTTCATCAGAGCTCATATATTTTATAAAACCCTAGAATTTATCTTGGGAAATAATGCTTTTTTATGACTATAACTTCAAAACTCACACTAGTTTGGTTTAATTTTATATGAAATAGTAACATGAAAATAAATTTAATTAATTTTAATTAATGTTATATACTTAAAATGCTTTATTATATATCTAATTAAAATATAAAAATAATTAATTTTGATTAAATCATTCGGTTTAGTGGAATTTGGTTTTGGTTTGATCATGTTCTGAAATTTGGTATAGAAAATTTTATATCCATTTCAAATGTTTATAAATTTTGGTTCGAATTTGATTTGATGAATTTGGTTCAATAGTTTTATCCAATCCTATCTCCACTCATAAAATTTACACAAATAAAATATTAATATTTTTAGTAAAATTATATTCAAGAAATTTTCAACGCATTCAGAGTTACTTAGTGGATGTACTTTAACTCTTATAAAGAAATGGAAAAGCGAAATTAGGGATCCCTCGAAATTAAGCAAGATCTAATTCATATGAATGTAACTAAGAAACAAGCTTAACAAATATTTGAAGTGGAAAATAAGTAAGAGCATTAATATATTTCCATAGTGTTCTATTTGTCTAAAACAAATATTTGAAGTTGTAAACAAGACTTAAAGTTTGCTGCTACGGAAACAATAAAGATATATTTATATTATTGTAAAAGAGAAGAGAAATTTATGATATTTATGTTTGATAACAGTAATTAAGTTTGTATCCGATCATTTTCCTTAAATTTCCATTATTGATTAATAGAGATTTTTTTTATTTACAAAAATTTACCTTAGTGAGGTCAGAGAGAAAAAAAAAACTTGAATATGGTTAATGAGTCCTCCATATTTAATTGGAATCTGGTTTAAAATAATGTATCTGGATCAAACAATTAATTCCAAAAAAGAAATGTGTCATCAAAATTAATAATAAATGATAATTATAAAATAATTATAATTACATTTTATAAGTATCTCGAATTCTTTGATTAGATGTACCAACTCTATAATTCTATGGATGAACCTGAATAATATTTCATAATGTAAATATTTCTGCTTCAAGTTTACATAAATATCTCAAGCAAATTTAGAAATCAATCAATACAATCAATAAAAGCTTGACTAATATTCACAACCCAAATATTCAATATACATGTTTGAATTTAAATTGAGAGGGGTTTTTCATGAATTATCTTCATACGTTTTTCTCCTAATTAAATTATTGTGTTTAATTCGCTTGTCATCAATTCTGGATAATTACGCAAATCAAATATGTACCAAAAATTTGAAATTCAAAAAAAGTATTATCCAACTCTCAATAAATATGGTCCTAGTTGATATGTAATTAGACATGAAGCTTTTTTTTTTATCAAAGCCTTTAAAGTTGTTTCTTAATTTGAAAATAGGTTCTTCTCTAACTAAATTTTTTCACCAAAATAATCTATCTTTTCTTATAATTTAATTTCTAATGAATTTTATGAAAATTTGTTATTTTTTTTATAGTATCAACTATCAACATACTTTATGTTTTACATTAGTAAAAATTATAAACTTGTGATAAATATTACCTATCAACATGAAAATATCGTGAGTGATAATATTATATAGAATAATGAAAGAAGTACAATATTTTATTATGATACTTCTTTAGTTTTTCTTATAGTGATATGAAAAATAAGTTAAAGAGAATAAATAAAACATACCAAGACTATGGTACAAAATTTGCACATCATCCAATTTTTAATTGATTGTTAAAAAAACAAGCAAGAACCTTACCACATTCTTCTATTTTGTTGGACAAACTTCATGCACTTATTAATTTTGCATTCATCATATCATATTCAATATTGGATCTTTACATTTATCTTTTAGTTATGCAATCAAATTATCAAATTATTGACTCAAACGAGACATTATATCACATCTTATTTTATTGAAATCACTTACTTTTGACTCAGATTTCAATTCAAAATATATAAATACATAAATTATATATTTTATAATCATTGAAGATATGTTATAAGTTTTAATTTTTAATATTGAATCTACAGCAAAATAATGTTGTTATTATCAAAAAGATGTCAACAACATTTAGTTTATAACTATTTGAATTTTTATATATCTATTTATATTTGTGCATTTCCATACAATTCGCTCTGCAAAATGTCACAAATTTCCAATGAATAACTATAAATATGACAATTTAAGATATCACCTAATTAATTAGGAGCATTACACGCGCAAGCTCAATGTATTTTTGAGTGTGAAGGAGAAACGAGACTCCTAATTTATTATTCTGCATAGAATAAAACTGGAATGAGTTTAATTAACCGTTTAAATAAATATAACTTTCTAAACCCACCTCAACATCTCTTGGATAGGTATCATAAAGCATTGTAAGAGCAGCGTCGATTTGACCCTTCTTTATGAGCTTCATAAAACAAAAAATGGATCAATTACATGATAGAAGAAGATGTATGTGATTAAGTTTGCTTCAAATCAAGTTTAGGTAATACCTCTCTCACAATTTTTCTATTAGTGAAAGATTTATCTTCAAGATCACGTGAATTCTTCTTAAGAGTTTGATTGAATACTTGGAGTGTTTCTCCATAACCAGAGTGCATGAGATAACTTCTAACAAGCCTGATGAGTAACTCAAGGTTTAATAAACAAATTTGATAGCAAAAATGAAAACAAGAAGCAAAATAAAATACTCACTCATGCCTTGTCATCGGAGGGTTAACGATCAGCGATAGCGATTGATTGTTGTTCGTTTGACAGTCATTGGCAATAACTATAGCGACCACCGATCGATCGCAACTATCAGCGATTGAAAATTTCGATCGCTGAAATATCCAGCGATCGTTTTTAAATTCAGCGATTGATCGTTGGTCGCCATCGTTGGCGACTGCGAAACGAACAAGACCAACGACTCTATAATTTTTTTTTTTAAAATATTTATTAAAATTAATAAATTTTAAATGTTAAAATTAAAAATTATTAAAAATAAAACGAAAATAAAGTTATAAATAAAATAAAATTATAGTAATAAATAACGTAAAATTAAATGAAAACTAAAATCATATTAAATTGTATTAATTAAAATAAAATATAAATTAAATTAAAATTATATTAATACAAAATATAAATATAAAAGGTTAGAATTAATTTGTAAAATTTGTATTTTGGAAATTAAATTGATTTGACGGATAATAATAATCTATGGAAATTGAACTTTTTTATGAAATGTTAGAATTTTATATTTTGAAAATTATGATGTTTTAGTGTATTTGATATATAGGTGGATAATAGCACCATACATCAATAGTGACATTGCACGCTTATACTTCAGAAAACTAAATGAGGTAATGATTAGACTCATTAACAAACCTTAATCACTTCTAGTTTGAATTTAAAACTTAACCAGAATTTAACTGACAATCAACCAAATTTAGATATGTTTGAATTCCCAAGTATCTATCTCATCAAATCTAATATATAAAAGAGGAAGGGGGTGCTCTCCCGCGATGACACGTGGCAT
>OVAO01001980.1:1012-13695 GCA_900406285.1 Biscutella auriculata
ATAATTCAGATGGAGAGAATATATATGGTAGTACCTGAAATCAGTGTCGTCGAAGATTTTCTGAACATTGGACTTTTTAATGGGCCACTTGGAGAGAACGGCGTTACCGTACTCCGGCGCCCAGCTCTCGGCGAAGACGTAATTCATACCGAGCTTCGTCGCTAGATCCGAGAGCGGGCGCATTTGGTCAGCCTCGTCGGCCTTCACATCCTGCAGAGCCACCAAGTCCGCGTCTAGTTCCCTCAGCACTTCTAGAACTGTTCTCGTGCCCATATCGCCGGAGAAAGACAGAGCTGGCCTGAGCGGAGAATGTTGTGGATCTTCTCGGAAGCTCAGCTGGCGGCTGATCTCATTGTCGGGGAGATTGATGGAGACCCTTAGTCTGGATTTAGCAAATCTTTGTTTTCTGGAATCGGTGGGAGAGTTCATGGGATGAAGCGGAGACTGCTTGAGTATGCTCTTCGGACGGTCAACGATTGACTTGGATCGGAGTGGCAACCCTGTAGATTCTCTAACACCGTTTGGCACGGCGGGAGCCATCGAAAACATAGCAGCGTTAAAGGTGGCCACTCTGATGGCTTTCTCCGGGTTCGGGTGGATGGCGGCTGCAGAGGACGACTCATCACTGGAGCAGTGAAGGTTGACTGAGATACTGGCCTTCCGGGGACGGCGGAGACGGCGGAGAAGGAGAGTAATGAGGCTCAACATATCATCAATAATGTTATTGGACTTCTAAAGTTAGTAGTTGGAGGCTGAAGGTTTGGTATAAAAAGAAAAGAAAGTGGAAGGAGCTTCTTGGAAACTTGTATTTTCGCTTAGGTGGCAACATATCTACTCTTCGTTTATTCAATGTAACAACCATCTTCTTCTTCTTCTTCTTCTTGTCATTATTTTACTATGAGTATATTTATAAAGCCCAATCATTTGGTTTATATAAATGTGTTATGTAGGAAACTAACTAACAACTCCCAAAAAAATATTGAGTTATGGGTCAAGACCAACTTGACATCGACCTCTCTTTGTATCAATTCCAAGCAGTAACGCAGAGGGTTTAAGAGGAGCTTAGTTTTGAGATTCAACTTCACAGCCGCAAAGCTCATGAAAGACAAGGTCCCTAGTGTTATATTTGAGAGGATCCCCTAAAGTAATCCAAGAAACATGGCATTTCTTCTCTTTTCTTTGTCACAGCTACAAAAATCAATGTTGTTAAATACAACGATCAAGTAAGAGATAAAAAAAAAAAACTAAGAAAAAGAACCTCAGAATTGTCACATAGTATGTACAAACACGACAAAAAGTTTCTATAGTGTGAAAGACTTGTTAGATCTAAGCATCATAGTCTACTTTTGTATACTCAAGCAGCATGTGCGGGGATCTATAGATCTTCACGAGCGTCCAGTATAGAACTTCTTCTACTCCAAGCTCACCCTCTGCTCTCGCAGCATATAAGTCCTCGCATATGGCTATTAATCTACATTCAATAGTGAGTGGTGTCAACACTGAGAGCACTACAAAAGAAGCAAAACTCTTGAACAATGATTGCATTTTGTACCTGTCACACGAAGGCAGGTTCTCATAAGGTATTCTCATACGCAGGTCAGAACATTGAAGCCTGATGAAACGCCCCACTGCTAGTACAAAAGTTATATAGAGTCCCCATATACTGAATTTGCTGAGCGTGTCACCCAGAATCCCCTCTGCATATTATTCCAGGTATTTTTAATAGAAGCACCATTCTTGAGTAAGCACTTAAAATTCTCACAGAAACCAACTTACGTGGGGGAGTTTCCTCAGACATTATGATAGCAACTGGTCCATCCATGCCCTCACAAGCGCTGATATTCTCAGACGCTTTAAGATTATGGAATGACCACCACCACTTTAAATCTGCATGGTTCAGAAGTATGTCTGCACTCACTTCATCATCCTGTACCAACAATGTTACAGTGTTGAATGTATAAGCCAAAATAGGAAACATTCTAGTCTCTGGAAATCAACCTTTAGATTGTGCAAAATAGATTTACCTGGTCCTCGAAAGACCTGACATCACCAGAGCCAGTGACACGGAAGAACTTTGGGTACAAGTTATGCACTCTAAATCCATCCATTGACCCGTTGAGAACCATTTGGACATCAGAGCGTTTTGGAAGGTTTTGAGGGTCAACGCTTCTTTCATATTTCACTGTCTCCTTGCCTTTGGGCCGATCTCTGTTAAGAACCCAAGAAAAGGTGATATCCATATCTGTGTCCCAGTCAAGGGTTTGAATAAATCTGGTCACAACAGTATCAGGGACAAGCCACAAAACACTTGCATCAGCTTGGCAGCATATCAGCTGGATGTCATTTTTGTTGTACGTTGGCAAGAAACTTTGGGACCCAAGATCTAGCCCAAGATCAATGTTATCCCCTGAGATTCTCTCACACAAGGTTGTTTGGTACAAAGTAAGCTTTCCACCAACTGTTTTTATATCAATCTGAACGCTCGCATCTTTTATGGGATTGGCAATGTTAGTAGGGTTGCCACTGCTATACATCTGCAAGGATAAAGCCGATATCAACAAACAAATGACTTAACAGATACCTCTAAGAAATCAGAGAGAATTGTTGGTTTAAGCCAGCACACAATTCTGTCTCTGGGACTTGTAAGCATACACTCGTCAGGAGTACTATTCATCCCAAGAACGTGTTGATAATATCAGGCTCCAATGAACAAATTTTACAAAAGCATTATAAGACTTCTGTTGTAAGAAAATTCTTACCAGCATAGGAGCCCAGATAACGCATAACAAGATGAAGAACAGACATATTCCGTTGCAGCATTTAGTCATTTTTGTTTGCCTCTCCCCATGTTTGTGTGTAGCTCGATTTAAAACTGTATCGCATTTAACAAGGTACAAACTCGCATTTACATCTTCCAACTGCAAAGGAACAGACCTTAAGTCCTTGGCAGTATGTTGGCAGTATGTTCAAACTAAATATGAATGATCCATGATCATAACGAGGGGTCTAGATAAAAAAAATGCAGGGGATCAAACCACACACCTTAAGCCAGTCATACATTGTCAGTGATGTAGCTGTGCAAGACCAGTCAAGTACGCATCTCAGTTCATACAGGAAAGGAAGAGCCCGATAAAGTCTGTAGCCATAGTAATTGATCCGTGAAACTTCACTTGTCAAAAACTGCCGGTACAAGGTACTTTTATGAGGTAATCCATAGCGGATCTGAATAGCCTGGAGAGCTAGTGACATAGCTTTGGCAAGAAATATGATTCTGAGAGCCAAGCCAGCAGCATGTTGCTGGGTAGGATATATGCTCCAGGCATACTCTGTCACTGCATATGTGAAGAGAATAAGACTGAAGAGGTAATATACCACTTTTCCTGTCGCAAATGAGCAAAGATAGATGACGCGATCAACAACAATCAGGAAGAAGATAACCTGCCAAAAAAGCGTTTCATCGAGTTAGGGCACTGACACACTACGGATCTGAACTGATAAACGAGACTTGTATAATGGATTACCATTAGAATAATGACATAGTCAAAGGGGAACTGGTCTTCTAGCTGATATACATCAATAAACTCGCTTTTATTTTTAATGACTGATTGGTAGAAGATGGCAACCAAAAAGAAGACCATCAAATCAGCACCAAATATGTAGGCATAAAGGTCTGTTTCTCTCTTTCCTCCGCCAATCACAGAGAGAATGGGGTAAGGAAATCCAGTTTCTTCAACAAGTCCACCATGTTGGGCTTTACGGATTTCTTTTGCCACATCCGAGGCTGGGGTAAGTGATTTATACCATTCTGCTGAAGAACACCCATTCGTGGGAGAGGCATACTCAACCTCGAGAACAACTAAGGCCTCGTCTGGGGTCTCTGAACTTCTTTCTATACTTTGTACGTGAACCCTGCTAGAGTACAGGCAAAGATCAGGATTTCCCTTCTCGCATCTCTCATTATGAACAAGCCTAAGTAAGTTATTCATTCTACATTCAACTCTTTCAGGCTGAATTCCATCTTCAGGCCACATGTGGACATCCATTGTCACCTGAACAAAGTAAGGAGGGGACTCTGCTCCACGTGTCAGAGATATCCAGTATCGGCAGATATTTCTGATCACCAGTTTCCCACTATCTCTGAGCTTCTTGAACACACCCAAGATTCTCTGGCTCCAGCTAATTCTTGTAATATCATGTTGGCTACCACGAGCATTTCGGCGCGAAGTAAAATCACCAGAAGGAACCCAATCACCATCTTTTACTGTTATAGCACTCTGTACGAGAGTAAATATGTAAATAAGGAACAGAGGCAATGAGCTGACGACGAATGATGATTTGATTCTTTGCGTTGGAAATCCCAATTCATGAAGAAGTGGTGCATCAATGCTTAACCCACAGTGCTGGATTATAATCTGGTATAAATACTGGAGCAGAATATATATTTCTGTGTACATTAGCATGATGACCCAGAAGATGTGAGTAGGGCCAGTGTGAACGCAGAGGGCGTAAAGGAACAAAGCTGCTAGATAAACCATGGAAAGAAGACTGAAGTTCCACAGAAACACAATAACAAAGCAGCAATAACAAACAATATCATTGTTTGACTGCATCCTAGACCATATATGACGAAGGATCCTTCCTATCTGAAAGCTAGTGCCATCACTACTCCTGTCAGATTGTAGAGATGTCGACCGTTCAAAAGGTGTGTGTTTTCTTTTCTGACTTTCCATCTCATCATACACCTCATCATCAACAGAGGACTGCTCATTTATATCTGAATTTTCCGGCGAGATGTTTAAGAAATCCACAAGGTTATTTACTGCCTGATTTCCGATAAATTGTACCTGGGAAACACCATCACCGATCAGTTGCACCGCAGAAATCAACGGATTATCTTTTCCCTCTGACTTTTCCTTTCTTTTACGTTCCACAGACATGACATGAAGATCCTGTTGAACTTCAGTGATCTCACAAGGAGATGCTCCAAATGAACCCAGTGGAGAATCTGGTGCTTCCGGAGTGGTACTCATAGGAAACTCGTGCGCTTCAAAAGGATACTGTAAATCCTCGTCAATTGGCTGCTCCTCTTTCCTGTGGACCACTCCGTCAATCTCAGGACTGGCTGCAGCACTATCTGGAATTAGATACGGACTCATCCTCCTTCTTAAACCTTCAGTGCGTGGAGAAGCAACTCCAAAATTAGAATCAGAATTCATCTTGTGAAGCTGTACCCGTAGATTCAACATTTCAGATTTCATCTTCTCCACCTGCAAATTCCTCTGCCGTTTTTTTTCCTCAGCCTCACGAATTTCTTGCAGTTGCTCTGTCTTCCGTGCTGCTTTCTTCTCTTGCTCCCGCACAATAGCACCAATTTGCTCTGCTTCAAGATACCGCGAGACATAATCAAACTCCTGGGAGGAAAACATGTAGGACTGAAGAGATACTAGCATAAATATGATTATCTCAACGAGAGCAGATCTTGCAGTGATTCGAAACCCATAGTCGTACTTGTAAAACCCAATCACCTCGTAAATATAATCAACTGTTTGACACTTTCCATCATTGAAGTTTCCAACAAATGGAGACTGATATGCGAGAGATAAGACGATGAGAACAAAATTGTACACCCGCAAGAACCTGAATATTTTGTTCTTCTTCTTCAGTATTTCAAGTCGCATCCGGGCAAAAACAAGAGCGAATGCAAGATAACCCAGGTGAAGAATGTCATACTCAAGAGTTCCTGTGATTAGAATAAGAATAAGCACAACATCCAGTAGATGGACGTAACAATAAAGCCTCAGGTAATCGAGCACAGTCCACATGCTCTTTGTTTCAAATGAGAGATCTCTCCAGACAAATGAGTTCTTTCTTTGAGACTTCATCTGACGATATGTAGATGAATCTGAGAAACTGATGTGATCAGCCCGGAGTTTGAAACAGGCAAGCAGGAAAACTACGAAATAGCTAATAAGAGTCCGCGGATCATCAATTCTCAGTCCTGCAAAAACAAATTGAATAAGCATCTCCAAATTGAACCAAATTCTTGGATGTGTAAAATAGAGAACTAATGCACAAAGAACATTCATAGCTTCAGAAAGTTAGGTCATACCAAGNTACGAAATAGCTGATAAGAGTCCGCGGATCATCAATTCTCAGTCCTGCAAAAACAAATTGAATAAGCATCTCCAAATTGAACCAAATTCTTGGATGTGTAGAATAGAGAACTAATGCACAAAGAACATTCATAGCTTCAGAAAGTTAGGTCATACCAAGCCAACAGTCCCGGCAAAATCTAAAGTAGATAGCTGCAATACTCCAGCAGTCGTGGCAATGCACATTAGTTTCACTTGGAGCCTGATCCGAAGGCAATAAGTTATTCCACGTAGCAACGTACTCAATTGCGAGAATTGATGCAAACATAAAAACAACTACGGGCCATAGTTTCTGAATTAGGCGTCTTCTCAACAGTACACATGAAGCAAGCAGTGCAATATATACCAAGGAAATGGCATTTAGCAAAGCAAAACTTGCAAGAAGCAGAGCGATCATGTTTATCTCAAGGCCATAAAGGTTAAATATATTCTCTATCCAAAACTTCAAGTAAATTTTCAACAGATTTTTCTGTGTTTCAAACCTCTCCTTTTTCAATGCTTGAATCCTCTTCCTGTTCCATCTGTGACTCTCTTTGATACTTCCCCAGAAGTGACCAAATGAAAATTTCTTACTACCGCCACTCTCAGAGCTTTCAGTCTTGGGGTGCAAAAATCCAGTTGCCTGAGTATCACGTGGAGAGAAGAAAGGCGATGAGTTACTTGTTGCCTCGCGTTGTTTCGATGATATAGAAGCATGATCTGTCGAGGAAGGATTTTCCCCATTAGAACTGGAAATACTTGAAGTAGTGTTTTCTGCAGAGACGAATAGCGGACAAGGCTCTTCATATTTTCCTTTTATAATAGTTAAACCAGGTGTTCGTTCTAGCCAACGAAATACATTGTACTGCAGAGTACAGGCAGCAACAACTAGCACTTTGCCTCGTAGACCTGATTCTATACCCCAAAATCCAGGTTCATATACTCGAAGCCCCAAGTAGAAAGACAATTCAGCATATTTTTGCCCAGGGAACATTTGAGCTTGCATGCCCCACAGTTGGAAAAGATACTCCACAGAAACCAAAAATCCAGTATATATCAAAAATGATTTGGATGGTATTGGAGAAGACTTTGGAAAGGTTGTGCAGAGGAGAAGGCCAAGGAGATATACAAATCCAAACACACTAATAGGAGATAAAGATGCATAAAACAATGCCGTGAATAGGATCTTCTGACCATGCCATACCAAAAATCTTTCAAAAAAGCCAAAAACTCCAGGATGAAGTAAACTAGATTGACCTGGAATGTAGTGTCCACTTTGCCTCCTTTCATAGCTGTAAAGTTGCATCACGATCAACACAGCAAGAGATTCCCACACGTTATCCAGCAATGGTGCTTTGGAATTGTAACCCAAATAAAAGTACAGATCAATAAATCCAGATAACCACAGCTGCAAGCTTACAAAGCTACTTAAGCAGTAGATAAACATAAACACCAAAACTGCGTATGCTTTCAAAGGGAACCACAAGCGTCTCTTAGTTTCCTCAAACAGTTGTCTTCCAGTAATCCAGAGCAGGAGAAGGAAAATGTATCCAAACGATACATAATTGGGTTTGACCAGGTATACACTTATGAGAATAGTGACATAAGCAATGTATGTTCCACATGATCGGTACATAGACAGAAACTTTTGCCCAATCGCACTCAGAAATGAAGCAATATGTCTCTCTGTAAAGAAAAAATAGTGATTCGTTAATGTACAATAGAGAGTTGATACAAAACAGTTATATGAACAACGACCAATTAGAAGAATCTGACGGAGGTCACATGTACAACTTAGATTCCATTGCATAAAACTACTACTATAGCTTACATGAAAAAATAAAGGCAGTAGAAACTAACTTTTATCTTGTTAGGAAGATACATGCGCTTAAAAATTTCTATGAGTCAATTAACTGGTAACTATACCATGAAGTTGAAACCTACTACAGGATCCCCTACCTTACAGTGCTAGAAAACATGAGGACCGGCCGACCAGGAAATAAAAGGCTGATAAGAATGAGAAATGGTATGGAAACTGCATTTAAGGAAAACTAATTGGCATGCATGCAGAAGGCCACAAAAATAGCTGACAATGGAAGCAAAAATTTGCAGTTGAAGTACAAAAACAAGGACACAAATATGTCCCTCATCCAAATGTTCACTTCAAAAGAGACAATAGGAATGCTATACCATAAGTAGTATTATCCTGGCTATAACTTGAAGATGGAGACGAGTAGACGGACAAGAGGACTGATTTGTTGAGACCAGCTTTCAATATGCTAAATCCAATTGGAGGGCTTGGTGTGTGGCGTACAATTGCGGAGAAGGAAAATAGCACCTCAAAACCATGATTATGAATAGCACAAAAGCAAGCAAGCAAGGCTATCTCCAAGAAGTCCCAAGAACTTTCAGACCTAAGGAGACCTGCAAATATTACCACATAGTACTCAGTGAGAACTCTTGCCTCGTTTTTTTTCTCTTTAATCAAAGATCACCTATCAGCTAACTTCGAACAGAAATTGATGATGCGTGAATCTAGCCTATAACTTGGAAAATACAAAAAGAGAAGCGTACCTAACTGAAATAGGATTTCTCTGCTCACAGAGCCTTCCTGCTTTAAGAAGTTCGATACCAGGTCAATCTCAAGAATGTAGAGAAGTGCAAAGTGAACTTCGCATAGAAGAATCAAGGACTTGCGTATCTTTCTGTTAATATTGTGGCTCAGCAGATACATAAGGAAGAATGTCACTGAAACATGGGAAACAGTATCATGAACAATGTTTTCTTTTTTTTGCAAAAACATAGACACAGGAATCCTTCTTTTAAAAAGCAAATAGGAAAGGAACGAGCATACCATACACGGCATGGAAAAACCCAGGTTTCATGGCAATGAGAAAAATCAGTGTGAGCATAATAGGCCGAGAACATTTCCGCAATCCCCAAGCAATGGTTGCAACGATCAACACCTTTGTTTCTTCATCAGCTGTTATTGATGATAATCTCAGCCTTTATGAATAGTTATCAAATTGAATAAAACCAAAAGATTGAAATTGCCACCTAAAATTAAGCTTAATAAAGAAAATTATACTCCTAAACTTTTCACTTTAAAATCACACTGTTGATTTTTCAAAATTATTAGAGAAAAAAGTTTTTTACAAGTCTATTTTGGATAGAGTGGCAACTCTTAAAATTCTTAGATGGTTTCAGGTCACATNAAGCACGTAAACTAAGCTTAATAAAGAAAATTATACTCCTAAACTTTTCACTTTAAAATCACACTGTTGATTTTTCAAAATTATTAGAGAAAAAAGTTTTTTAAAAGTCTATTTTGGATAGAGTGGCAACTCTTAAAATTCTTAGATGGTTTCAGGTCACATGATACAGAAAGATGATAAGTTTGATTGCGATAAGCAAGTACACTCCATATTTCTCAACTATATAGGTCCTCCTGAAAAGCCTGGAAGTTAAAAAACACCGAATAACTTGCAGGGCCATTACCTTCAGAATAAGATCTGTCACTGGAAGATCTGGAGCTCTCTTCAGAAAGGTAAAGAAAAACAGAGTTGTTCACAAGGTTACCCAACGCAACCAACATCCCCAAACCAAATTGTGCAAGCAAGAAGAATCCAGGTATAGTGTAATGCCAAAGCCCCACCATCTCCCAAATTTTCATGTCCTGTCAATTTATGAAACTTTTTGATTCACATCTTCGTTCTTTCAAAGTAGTTTGACAACTTTGAACATAGAAAAAGATATTACCTTTCCAACCTTAGTGTTCAGAAAAGAAAATGCCACATTGAATATGTATGTACTGACAGCCCATAAGAGTATAAATACAAGAAGAAGGCCATTTAATCTGTGCAACCGGAACAGCGATGGGAAGGCATAGATAATGTAACCAACATATGCAAGGAGGCCAAAAGCACACAAGCTCGCAAAGTGAAAACTCCAGAACGAAAGAGCAAACAGAGAGACCTGTCAATCATGGAAGAAAGCATGAGTTGATGGACAAAGTACGTGCTTTAGCTGGCACATACACTTTGATACCAGGAATACAATTATATACCGGAAAACCATATGTGAAGAAATTGATACTGAAAGTCTTAAACACAGCTCCCCTCAGTAATACATTGGTGTGCCTTACACCAGCGCTGAAATTTGGAAGTAAATTAACACATTAAGTTGAGTGTAGCTGTTATAAATATAAATGACTAATCTTGTAAAGCCCAGCCAGAGAACATCCATTAGCTGTACTCTGAAAGAGAGTAACATTCTTTACCCAAACCCCAAAGTTTATGCTAAATTTTGATTTCATAAAAAAGTTTCAGTGTCTAAATTTCAAGAATTTGTACCGACCCCTTGAACACCAAAACGTTACTAGAGGCTTTTTCATTAAAAAAAATTGAGATTCAATTCTTTGCATCTATAAAAGTGAATAAAAGTAATTTGGTCCCATTAAATACAGCAAGGTTTCAACCGACTTTTCATTTTTCAAATAAAACTCCTCGTAAACAGCCTAGGGATCACTAGAAAATTGCAAGGTTCCCATTGCCACAGATTATAGTTCTATGAACCCGAGACAGGAGAGCGCTACCAGTCTACAATCATGAAACGAATCAATCATGTGAGCATTTTCAACTAAGGTTTTCTTCTCCGCTTCACAATCAAAAACTCAATACTATAAGTGGGAATATTTTAAACAGACAAATTAAAATTTCCTTAACACTGAAATACTGTGTCAAACACAACAGCTCCTAGTAGGAAGAAGAAAATATTATATAGCAGACCTTGATTCTCGAATAAAGAACGAAAATTTTGGAGGAAGAAGTCGCTCTGCCAAGTTATTTTCACTCGTGGACATGATAAAGTCCATATCCTCGAGGTCTGACCTTACATAGGACAGCTGCAATGNTACCTTGATTCTCGAATAAAGAACGAAAATTTTGGAGGAAGAAGTCGCTCTGCCAAGTTATTTTCACTAGTGGACATGATAAAGTCCATATCCTCGAGGTCTGACCTTACATAGGACAGCTGCAATGGCAGAAAGACATGCATATCAGAATATTGCATATATACTGATATCATAGAGTGATAGCTCGTTAACAATGGAAAAACAACACCGGTTGTTGGCGTTCATACACAACACCCCAAACACATTAACAGTTGTTTTAACACCCCCAAACACATTAACAGTTGTTTTAACACCCCAAACACATTAACCATTTTGGATGAAGAAGCCGCTCTGCCAAGCTATTTTCACTCGTGGACTTGATAACGGTTGTTTTATGAAATAGTTCATCAGTTACATGGTTGAGTATTGTAAGTTTCTAACTGAAAACCCATAAAGTACTATCATTTTTACACTTGTGCTAGAGCAAGCAACATTAATCCTAGAAACAGAAGATATACCATGATGTAGAATAGCACAAGGAAAAGACCAGAACAAATATCAGGGCCTTCAGTTTCCGTGGAGATACTGAATAGACCTATAAAGCTTGCTATCCATCGAATCATATCTGAAAAGTTTATTGGTAGTTGATAGAGGTAAAGCAGGACAATATTGAATCCTGCGTAGATATAAAGAACTCTCCACCACCTTAATCAGAAAAAAAATGACATGAGTTCAGAGAACCAGGGTTGGAAGCGCTATCTTCGCATGATAGTAAATAATTTATCCACCTGAAAAGTCCTGAAACGTTGCTTGTCAAGGACCAGTCCACAAGACCGGCACAGCTGCCAATAAAAAATGGCAAAGAAACCCATGATGGATTGCAGATTCCAGCTGCCAATTGTACTGCTGGTAACAACAAGCAGGAGGCAACCCTAAGATGACGTCCTGAGTCATAAACGATGAGATAGTGTCAAACCAAGTTGATACCAAAATAGAAAGAGAGACTGGAACCATAAGAAGTGCTTATTCTTCTTTAAACTGACGTTAGCCATATGAGCATAAACTGAGAAACAGTACAGTAACTATCTGGAAAAATCGTATGGGCCTACTACATTAATTACAAACCTAGTTGTTCAAAAATTCCCGAAAACTGAGACCACCATGTGTGCCGCCATCGAACGAAGCCAAATCTACTGCTGTATATGTCAGCTAAAGCAACAAGCGATGTAAGTAGCTGTAAGGCCAAGAAATATAGAACAGTGGGGTTTCTCCAAGACTTTAGTCTGCAAACGCAAACACAAGAGAGAGTATGAACGAAGAAGTAAATACTTATAAGGCAGTGAGAGGAATTGAATAATGAAACTAAATCTGACATCATAAAGCCAATAACTCTCATCCAGCCAGTATCTACTGTATCCCAGTCGTGACCTACAGCAGCCCAAATGACCAGGTAGAGCAACTGAGCAAGAAATACTGCAAAGGAAAAGATGAAAATGGGCCATAATAGCCACTGCCTCCTCTGAAAACGGAATCCTGGCAAAAGAAAGCAAGATCCGATGCAAGTTAGAGAAAGTAAACATCAGCTTATCACCAAAACCGATAAAAACAATGAAAAATGGGATGGGGAAAACTTATATTTTCTAGGCTAACGTAGAGGTATA
>OVAO01001981.1:0-10128 GCA_900406285.1 Biscutella auriculata
AAAACAAAAAGGAAAATGTGGCGGGTCAATGTCATGTGGATAATCCGATAGGCATGCACAAAGTGTTTCCACAAAGACCAATGGTTGATTTGCATGCTGTGTCTGCCTCTGTAACTGAACTTTTTAAGTACAAACCCCAAAGTCCAATCTCCTTTTATCTTCTTCCATAATTTTTATCGTTAAAACCTCATAGACAGAAAAGAAAAAAGATAGAAAATGGCAGAAGAGAGGTCAAGATTTACAAACCACTTATTTTCTCATCAGATTCTATGTCTCTTTCTTGTCGCACAAGTTTCCATTGCCTCTAGTAGCATAGGAGTAAATTGGGGAACAATGGCGAGTCACCAACTACCACCTGAAAACACAGTGAAGATGCTAAAGGACAATGGTTTTACTAAACTAAAACTCTTCGAAGCAGACCAAGATATCTTAAACGCTCTAATTGGTTCAGACATCGAAGTCATGATGGGAATACCAAACCGGTTTCTAAAAGAGATGGCTCAAGATGCATCCATCGCAGCTTCATGGGTCGAAGAAAACGTCACCGCGTATTGTTACCAAGGTGGAGTCAACATCAAGTATATAGCTGTAGGAAACGAGCCGTTTCTTCAGACGTATAATGGAACTTACGTTGAGATCACTTTACCAGCTCTCATCAATATTCACCGAGCACTTGAGGAAGCTGATCTGAAAAGTGTGAAAGTGACGGTTCCTTTCAACGCAGACATTTATTTTTCGCCTGAAGCAAACCCCGTTCCATCAGCTGGAGACTTTAGGCCTGAACTCAGAGATGCAACTATTGAGATAATCAATTTCCTGTATTCACATGATTCTCCTTTCACTGTCAACATCTATCCTTTTCTTAGTCTTTATGGAAATGCTTACTTCCCTTTGGATTTTGCCTTCTTTGATGGCACTAAGAAGCCTTTGAAAGATGGAGATTTGGTCTACACAAATGTGTTTGATGCTAATCTCGACACTTTGGTTTGTGCCATGGAAAGATATAGCTTCTTGGGGATGAAGATCATCGTGGGAGAAGTGGGGTGGCCTACGGACGGAGACAAGAACGGGAATGTGAAGAGTGCAAAGAGTTTTAATCAAGGAATGGTAAAGCATGCTATGTCTGGTAATGGAACACCTGCAAGGAAAGGAGTGATCTTGGATGTTTATCTTTTCAGCCTTGTTGATGAAGACGCCAAGAGTATTGCGCCGGGGACTTTTGAAAGACATTGGGGGATCTTTGAGTTCGATGGTAGACCAAAGTATGAGCTTGATCTGTCTGGTAAAGGCAAGGATAAGCCTTTGGTTCCTGTGGAAAATGTGAAGTATCTACCCAAAACATGGTGTGTTCTTGACACCACTGCGTTTAACCTCGATGACTTGCCTGATAATGTCGACTATGCTTGTAGCTTATCTGATTGCACAGCACTCGGGTATGGATCCTCCTGTAACCATCTTACCGTAGTAGGCAATGCTTCATACGCCTTTAATATGTATTATCAGATTCACGATCAGAAACCATGGGACTGCGATTTCATGGGATTGGGTTTGATCACCGATGAAGATCCATCTGATGAGCTCTGTGAGTTCCCTGTGATGATCGATACAGGAAATTCACCGAGATTGCAGCTTGGGTCTTCAACAGTGTTGTCCAGTGTCGTAGCCACAGTTTTAGTTATTCTCATCTTTCATTTCTCCTCTTGTGATCTCTCAGATTTTACTTCCTGCAAATGAATCTTTCAAGTTGAAAATACACAACTTCATTGATTAACTTGGAAGAAATCGAATCAGAAAATTACACACTGCAAGAGACTAGAGTGGTCTGTTTCAAAGCAGAAACTTCAATTAATATAAACACAATGAGAGAGTCTAAAGAGTGGGATATTTCAATTCAGAACCAGTTGGTTAACATGTCAGATTCCTTTGACTGGTAAAGTATCTTCTCAAATATTTCTTTGAGCTTCTCGTGTCTAACCATCTCATCGAGTATTCTATCTTCCGAAACAACTTTGTTGTTAATCAACTTATCCTTCTCGTTGGTACAAGAGAAGACCAGTTCGGAGATGCGATGTTTCTTGGATTGCTTACAATACTTGTCCCACTCAGATGTGTCTTTGACTATGAGATGGTAAGTGTACACAACCCGCTTTTGACCAATTCTGTAAGCTCGACTTATAGCTTGTCTCTCAACCGAAGGGTTCCAAACAACATCGAGAAGTACAACTCTTGAAGCGCCGACAAGATTAATACCCTCTGAACATGCTTTTGTTGATGCCAGTAGCACTTTAGATTCACTGTCTGGTTTGTTGAAGCTGTTGATCAGTTGCTGCCTGTCTCTCTGTTCCATTTGACCATGCATAAAGAGAATTTCTTCACCTTCAGCCCAGCCAAATACTGAACTTAGCTGGTCCATGATCAGCTTTAGAGTGTCAATGTATTGGCTAAACACCAACACTTTCTCTTTCACTGTTTCACTGAAGCGGATGAAGTCGATCAGGAACTTCGTTTTCACACCTTCCTTGGAGTCAAGTCTAACCTTCTTCAGAGCTCCCAGTGTTGCTGGTCCAATGAGTAACTGTTCCTTCTTGGTCGGATTACAGCACAAATACAGAGATGGGTGAACCGAAACAGCTGAAAGCTTGTGCTCAAGTTCAAATGTGTTTTGAGAAGTGTCAATCCTGTCCAGAATTTTCTTCTGTTGATAAGGGGGATTTAACACTACAACACATTCTCTTAGACCTGGAAGGCTTTCTCGAAGGATGTTTCCCTTGTGGACATGCACAAATGGAGCAATCATAGCTTTAAGCTCCATAATTCCAATTTCTTCCTTATATCTCCCGTTTTCACCTTCTTTGCTCCACTTGTAAAGGTCTTGGAGCCTCTTAGAAATCTTAGAGGTATAAGCTGGTCTTGCCAAGCATAAAACGTTAGAAAGCTCCTTGAAATTATTCTGAAAAGGTGTCCCTGAAAGAATGATACGCCTTTTTGTTTCAACTTCAGAGAGCACTTTCCAAATGCAACTATTCTGGTTCCTCGGTGTGTGTCCCTCGTCAAGGACCAGCAAACCTGGCAATTCTAGCAACATCTTTCTAAGTTCTTGCATTTCTCCAACACATTTACTTCCGGCGAGCTTCTCATACAGATGGTAGCTAACTCCAAGAATGCTTTTCTTGTTCCTCCAAGAATATAGCTTAACCATACGTATGGAAGATTTGTTGCTCCTATGTTGCCTATTTCCCTTTAAAACTGAGACAGCTGATTGATCCTCATGTCCTGAGAACTCCAGATTACTCATGTTATAAAATGGAATATTTGCATTCCATTTTCTAAACTCTTCTTCCCATGTATACATTAAGCTTGCGGGAGCTATGACCACAGGATGACTATCTGGAAACCGTTCTAAGTATGACTGGAGAAAGACAATGGTCAAGCGCGTCTTACCAGTTCCAGGGGAATGAGAAATAATGCATCCGCCACTTTCTTTATCCCCTACGCTCTTCAACTCATCAACTTTTGTTGTCCCAGCCAAGTTATTCCAAATAAATTCAAAGCCTTCTCGTTGATGTGCGTACAAAGTATCTTTGATCCCAGGAATGTATTCCCAGACAGTTCCTTCCGTATTTTTTGCAGAGTTGACATAACTGCTGTGATCTGAAGATTCAAACTCAAGATCGTTTAGTAGACGGTCACCCTTTCTGTCACTACATTTCTTCTTGTCATTAACATTAGCGCGATACTTGTCCTGCACGATGCAAGAAAATGAACATGTTAACAAGAAATAAACAAATTGTAAAATTTCATAGCGCAATGTAAGTTCTACCATGGCTGGGGAGACGTCTTTAATCTCGACAACATAAGAACAGTGACGGCATGTCAGACCGATTTCCTCATCAAGAACAAAGTCATGTTCCCCTTTGCTACATGACATACATCCATTCTGATACATCAAATAGCAATGATTTAATTTCATACCTTAACAGTACTAAGAAAAAAGCTGGACAAAATAGAGAATTTAGTAGGCTTACTTTAACAGGAGTAGATGAGTTTACTCCGTCCAATTGTAGAGCAAGGGACATATCTTCCCACAAGCTGTCTATTTCTTTCTCTTCTTCTGTTTTCTCAATTGGCTCCTCAGGCTCCTTGCAGCCAAATCTCAGGTTTAACGGAGGTGAATCTTCGCCATGATCAAAACTTTCACCAGTCCTGCAAAAAGAATTTTCTAGACGACCTGAAAAATCCAAATGATTCTTCTCCTTCAGTCTATGGAAACTCCTCGGCTTCCTCGGTTTTGCCTTTTCCTTGACCTTTTCACTTGGGCTCTCTCTCATTATAACATTTTCTTCTTTAGAATCAATTTCTGCTATTTCATTCTCGGAGCAGATATCTTCCTCGAAAACTTTCGTTCTCTCCCAAATAGATTTAGCTAGCACCTTGAATAAATCAAAGTTATTTTCCCTACGACAAGTCCTAGGCCTCTCCTGAGTATATATACTTTCACTTGGGTTCCTCCTGCCTTTCTCAATGTCTCTGGAACCACCTTCTTCATCCTCAGAACAAACAAAATCATTATCAGAGCTCTCTGCATAACTAGAATCTGAGCTCTCCTCCTTGTAACTGGATGAATCCGAATCATAGTCATCACCTTCATCATCACTATCACTGTCATCCAAATCACTATCTTCGCCACTAACTTCGACGCTTGAATCACTCAATTCCTCTACAGAACATTCTTTGTGAGAATTAATACTTATAACCTCATCAGACTCTGAAACCCTTGGAGCTGAAGGGGTCACAGTAGAAGTCTTGTCCTCACCCCTCAAATTAGCATCATCCACAACATGAAAATCATGAATCCTATGAGAATTCACTGAAGTGGAACCAACATTTGAATCCTTTACATGTTCGTTACTGACAAGAACGACATAATCATCATCCGGGATCACAATAGAAGTTTTATCCACACCCATCGAATTAGAATCATCCACAGGAAAATCACAAACCACATCACAGTCAAGCGACTCTAACCTAGAAGGGGAATTAACTAAAGGAGAATTCACTGAAGCAGAACCAAAATTATCTTCACCTACACGTTCATGCATTCCATTACCTTGTGGAGAATTACTTGTGATAAACTCAACATCGTCATCTTCGCTAGCTTTTTTACGGCGCCGTTTCGCCTTCACCGGCGGTGGTGAATGGGTATTCCGCCTGGAAGCTCTTTCCACCCTAGAATCAAGCGATTGATTTACAACTGGAATTCCCTTTGATCTATTTAGTAAGGAATTTAAGTAAGCTTCCGTCCTCGAACGCGTTCTCCTCGCAACGCAAGGAGCCATATCCATGGCTAAGAAGAAGGAAACCAAAACAAAGAAAAGAAATCGAAACCCTAGCAGAGAGAATTATTCATCGAGGAAGGAAGAAGAAACAATGCTCTTTTGAGGAAAATCTGAGTCTGTGCACTTCTTTCTCTCTTTGGCGGTAACGATTCAACTTTCGTGAAAACATTAAAAAAAAGGGTTTTCTTTTTTTCCCTTTCCTATGAAAGCGTGAGTCCAGGAAATAATGTAATAAGTAGAAACATAAGGGGCAGAAATGAAAGAGTTGTGGGAACTTTAACAAGGTTTTACACTTTTGCTAAAGTTTCTTTACCCTTATTGGTGGGGAGGGGATTTTACCAAGAGAAATTAAAGCTGCAACTAGAATTGTCAATGTCTCAGGTATTATAATAAAGTTTAAATTGAAATTTTCTTTTTTTTTTTACAATTTTCTTGTTCTACTTATTAAATAAGTATAAGTGTTATTTATTTTGTGAATATCTAGATGGAGATATGAAATATTTTAAATATGATTATATAATTATTTAATTAAAATTTGATCTATAAGTTTATAAAATGTTATTAATTTATATAGTTTAATCACTAGAATAAATCATTTATAAGTTGATTTTTAAAAAAATTTACAAAATTCGTACGATTTTTGTCTTAATGAAATAAAAGTGTATAATTATTATATTTTTTTTTGAGATATAATAGATGAATACATTTTGTAGAGATTATATATTTTACCTTATTTTCTCTGAACAAAAGTAGGAAATGAATCATTAAATGACCAATTCATCGTTGAGAAAGAAAAGTAAACCAAAATTATTAATTACGTTAAATTTGAGTCATTAGATTTGTTATCTGGTTAAGAGATAGTTTATATATGATATAGAGGGTTTATGAGTTGTTTTATTAAGATGAGAGATATGGGAAATTGTGTCAAACATTATAAAACATTACTATGTGATTTACAACCTACAATTTGTTATTTATCTTATTTTATCTTTAACTTTATCATTTTTGTCAAAGGTTTCCGAGTTGTATGCTAATGAAGCTTATAAATGTGAAAGTTAATCTTCTCCTAAACAAATGATAAGTCACTTCTACCTATTTCTGACTCTGCATTCGTTATGTCATGGATGACGGTTACTATAGGTTTAAAATTTTTGTTTTTTTGGCACGTTAACTCATTTCTTATTCTTTGTGGAGGATGGAAGTATGGGGTGAATGGAGACTGAGATTTCGTCATAGACAAGGACATATTATCGAGAATGGTACTCATAGGAGATAATGTGAACCTTTCCGAGTTATGTAAGATTATGGTTAGTGAATTTTGCGAAGACGAGGCTTCCGCAACAAAGGTAAAGTTGAGTTACTGGTTATTTGTCTTTTTTAGTTCTACAATGGGGAGATGGACTTCATGTGTCTTGTTCACGACAAACGTTGGTGTGAAATCGTTTTCTAAGCAATTTTCAAAAGATGGAACAACAAATATGTTTGTGATATTTGTGTTGGAGGAAGATTCTGAAGCATTTATAACTTCTTTTATGAATAAAAAAAGGAAGAAAACAGTCTTCAAATGTAGTTCTGGAAGAGGTGTTTTCGATCCAACCTTTGTGGACTCTGTGACAGAAGCATCCAAGGATGATCAAGCTTGTATGTTAGGTATAGAACCTGTTGATTTGGTTGTAGAGGAGGTAGAGCTGTCGAGGAACAACTTGGGAGCTATGAAAAAAACCAAGAAAAGGAGCATTGTTGGAATTGGGGTTCTGAGCTTTCTGACAAGGGATATATTGATGGTTTGGAAGTTTATGGTGTGGAGGAGATAAATATTAACCCAAAGATTACGATAAAGATTTTTTGGAGCCATTCTTAGATGATGATTATGGGGATCAAATGTGGTTGGGGTTATGTGTTGCACTAACGACGTATTCGACCACACAATCATTGCTGGTGGTCAGGGGACTATGAACTGATATGAAAAAACAGAGTTTATGGATAATGATAGATCGACCACGCATAGTCGACATTATGGTCAGCCATATGCGGACGCTGGTACTGGGAACTCGACCACATAGAGTGGACATTTAGGCCAGTCATTTGTGGAAAATAATTGAGTAATTCTATATGTTGTTTTGGATAGTGGGCTCCATGAAATTGAAGTTGAGGAAATTGATTTCACACCTCTTTTCGATGATACAATATATGAGTATTCAGAAGTACCCGATCTAGAACTAGGAGAGAATAATGAGGGTATGTTCCATTCAAACAAACACACATAAAGAGGGTATGTTCCATTCCAACAAACACACATAAAGAGGGATTATTTTTTGGTTAATTGTTTGTATCTTAAGTGCAATTGGAGGGTGACAGCACATGATATGAAGATATTTGCTACTACCAAATTAGGAAAGCTTGCTTAAAGCATACATGTAGTATCGAAATTAGAAGCCAATTTAAGAAAAAGCAATTCCTTGAGTTATTGCTGATGTTTATAAGTCCAAATATAATGATATAAAATCAGGACCCAACCAAAGGATTTACAACAACTGATTTTGGAAGATTTGCAAGTATCATGACACTAACCATGATACTATTGACTTGTGGTCGATATTTTGTTTAATGTGTTCGAAGATGTGGAACTCTAAGTATTTAAACCGATTACAAGACACCAACCACAAATATTGTTGATACTAGTCAAATTGTAAGTATCAAAACCGACCACAAAATACTAATTGTGTAACAAAAACGCCTTGAAAGACCCACCACATTACAAGACTGTACTACTATGTAACAAAAAACTATTTGAAAATCGACCATAGAAGTTTGACAAAAAAATCTAGCTTTATATTATTGGGGTGTAGTCGAATTCGTAAAGTCTGACCACAAAACTTATGATCTAGGTTTCGTAAACTCCCACCACATACCTTATAACTATACGGCTTGTGTCTTGTTGTTTAAAATTTTCAGCTTGTAGAAAGTGCCCGATTTGGTAACAAAATCAAAACTTTGACTGTAACCTATAGAAACTATCCACACAAAAAAACGACAATGCATCATATTCTTCGTGGAAATCATTGTGTGTATAACAAAATTCAATCTCTGTAAAACTCTTGACCGCTGAAATTTCAAACAATGACCTTAATGAAAACGGAAAAAACTCCTAAATAAAACTTGAAAATGAGAAAAAACAAAATTAATCTCCTTAAAACATAGCAAAAAGAGTTTTACGCAAAAACATATCGAGTTGGGGATTTACCATCCATTGTGTACGAGTAAGCTCTTGTTGCGGGCGGTAGAGACCAAATTGTGAGGCTTTTGTTCTCTTTATCCGCGATTTTTCGAGTGTTGGAGTTTTCATAATCACGAGCGGTGGAGTTATCACAATCGTTAATAGTGAGAAATTCTTCACTAGCGATTTCCTTGAAGAAGACAAATTCTGTGCAGTTTAGATTTTGATTTTCAAAATCAAAAACGGTTTGGAGTTTCAAAAAANNNNAAAAAATTTGACAAAAGGGAGAGGAATTTTGATTAGACATAACATTTATTAACACTAACTAAATATTTGTTACTTATAAATTCATTAATAAATCATTTAACTAGTTTAGTTTATACTTATTGCATGTTTGTGAAAAAAAAACTAGTTTAGTTTATACAAACTGAGATTAATTCAATCGTTTAATCCAAAGAAAGTGTCTAATGCAAAAAAGTGTATATTAAGAAATACTTTAGAAAAATATATGTTTTTGCAACTGTTTTATAAAAATAAAATGAAAGTAACTTGTTTTCTCCCATGTCTTGGATCTGCTTTTGTGTCCTTCTAGTCTTTACTCCCGTCGATCCAAACTTTATTTTCCGATGAAACTTTCAACTTTGTTTGGAAAGTTTTCTTTTATCGAATATGAACCCTTTTCGGGTAAATGTCGAACACTCTTGATGTAGTTCTTTACTATTTATTGCATTGTCTACCGAAAGTTCATCTAGCAGAATGCCATCACGGTATCTGAAAGTTGCTGCTCCACACATTCATCGTCTTGTTATTTTCCTCTTTGCCTTACTCTGATCTTGTGGTTCCAACAATCAGACTCTTTTCCCCCACCTTTGACGAAGCCTTTTTGCGCTCGTCCCTCCTATTGTTTGGTTGTTTTCCCGCGACAAAGTCTGGAGATCTTTCCACTATATAGCGTGTTTATTGTTTCAGCCTAACCAATCTTTTTAGATACTTTTTCAGGTCAAAGACTTGAAGAATTTCAGCCATCTTCCTACGATATGGAGAGAACTTGTTCGCCATATTCCATCGTTTTCCTCTGCCCTGGAGAGAACATGTTCGTCATTCTCCACTTGGATGGAGTGCTTCTTGAAAAAGCAAATAGCTTTTCGTTTGATTCATCCGTCTCTTAAAATTAAAGAATCCTTGAAATTTAGCTTCAATTTGATCAAGTTCGAACCCTTCTCAGCCGAGACCGCATCTTCTCAACTAAGTCATTCTGGAACTTTTTTCTTATCTACTGTTTATACTTATATTTTGAATATGTACTTGCTTATAAGTGAGGAACCCCGAACATCAAATCTATTTTCGATGACTTTGATTGTAACCGTTGTTTAAGTTAATAGCAATATTTCCGCACCAAACAAAAAAATCTTACAGGTTTGATAGATATCTCAAAGTTATTTCTCATAGCAATTTCTTTCTGATTTTAGATTCTGTAAATATAAAATGCTATAAACACTCTATGTTGGCATTACAATTGTTTGTATTCATATGAAATCCAAAAATTTCTTTTCTATTTGATTATCTCATCTATAT
>OVAO01001985.1:0-12514 GCA_900406285.1 Biscutella auriculata
ATTGGCCAATTCACTTGATGTCCATCTCTCATCAATTGCATTATAATTGATTTGAAAGGACCATACTGAGGAGGTAGGGAATTTAGGATAAACTGGACAAGAAATGAATATTCCACACTCATTCCTAAATTCTTCAATTTTGCCGCAAGGTTGGTCATTTTAATGAAATGTTCATGCATATACCTTGTCCCATCATACTTCATGGTTGTAAGATCTGCCATTAATTTCCCCGCAAGGGACTTATCTGCAGTCTTAAACCGTTTTTCTAATCTTTCTAGATAAGCTTTCGCTTTATCTTCTACTAGAAGGGAAGTTTTGATATTGTTCGCTACGGTCATCCTTAAAAACATAATGCTCAACCTGTTCGATCTTTCCCAGGCTTGATGGAAAGTCACATCATCCTCAGTACTACTTTCGGTTAATGGACTTGGCTCATCTTCCCGTAATGCCAAATCCAAATCCAGTACTCCTAATGTGAACTCAACTTTCTCTTTCCATTCTGAGAAATTNTTGAGGATGGGAACAGTTGAGACCATAGATGACAAATTAGCGGGAATTGATGCTCCTAAATGAGATACAATAACTCTTTAGTGAGACTTCAAAACACAACACATAATTTTAACACATATGACATAGAACTATGATGTTCCTGTGGGTAGTCACCATATTTCATCATTCATTCATAGTGTTCTTTAATGAGTATGTATTAAACCAAGACTAAGTTATATGTGGATATCCTTAATCTTCACATATACAATACTCTATAAGTTTGATCATATTTCATGTTTAAGTCTACCTGTCGGTAATTTATAATAACATAAATATATCAAAACTTGTTCCAATAATTTTTTCATTTTGCAAATTACTTTCGGATAAAATTTTCATTTAGCCTTAATTTGCACTTAATATGAAAACGATCGCATATGCTAATTAATCTTAGCATAGCATATCCTTAATTTCTTTAATTATTTCAATACGATTTATGTATGAAATATCGATAGAACATTCATTTGCATGCATCAACTTAATTTGCGGAAATTACAATAATACGCATGAAAATTCTTTTATTTTTCAACAAAATTCTATTATACTTAACAGATTAGTTATACGTCTATAACCGTAAGCTCCGATACCACATGTAAGCATAATTCTCTATGTATATAACTATCGATTATATACATACATAGAGATACATGAACCCTATGATCTTTAGACTATATAATTAATCACATAATAGAAATTAAGAAAGTTTACGGGATACCTCCGTTCATGATTATTGCGGGTCGGTTATGGAGGCGACTTTGATCGTTAATCGGAGATTGTTGTTTCTCTCCTCTCCCTATAAACCTTTCTTCCCTTACGTTGTGTTTTCTTTAAGTTGTGAGCTTTATTCATAAGTACTTGATGATATCTTTATGATGGAGCAAATACATCTATTTATAGGTGAGGAGAGGACTCAATTCCACTTTCTTCTTTAATTCTCAACCATCCATCATATTAGAGATTTATGACAACTGTCAATGCAATTAGCTTATTCTTTCATGCATTATGACAAGTACTCTCTCATTCACTACTTAGTCATCACTTAGTCATCAAGTGAGTAATCTAAGAGTGACACATAATCTTGTCAAGAAATACATAAGCTCTTAATGTATCTCATAATGACACCTCATCCTTAACATTATCCATCATTTCATAATGTGGAATTAAACTTCTTCTATTATACCAATCCTTTTGGTTACCAAATATTACTTTAATGTATAACATTTCCATGAGAAAAGTGATTTGCTATAAGACCACATTACAAAGAAGAATTATGATTATAATAATAAATCATATTTCTTACATACTGATCCACAATTTTAATTAATCAGACATATCTTAGTTTTGGATATTTTACAAATGATATAAAAGGGAGAATATGTTTATTAATCTTGAAAAACTCTTTAAAAATAGTGGATTAGTAAAATATCAATTTATAATTATAAAATTGTATCGAGTATCAATACATTTTAAAAGAATTAATTATTCAAATTAGTAAAAAAAAAAAGTAATAGATACGAATATAACTATATTTGATCCTATCAAATTATATTTCAATTATTTATATTAAGAAAATTTAATATATATATATATATAAATATATATATTATATTTCTTTTTAAATTTGCAATTCTTTTTTCCCTATTTATTTGAAAACTAATGTTTCTATAACGTCTTTTCTTTTCCCTTTCTCCCATATCCTCTTTTAATCAATTGCAAAATAATTAAGTAAAAAAACTTTAACGATAAAGAAATATGATCAACATTTTTATATTTTAGTAAGATATGTAATGTCAAATATTGTTTTATAGGCGCATGTGGTAGATCAATGACTCTAAATAATCTATAAGAAATGGGATCAGGCGTGTATAGGGATGAACGTTTGGGTATAAGTTTAAGTTTAGTTTGAGTCTTTCAGGGATTTCAAGTTTTTTTGTGCTCATACTTAAAGGGTCTTGGATATTTAAATATTTTTAAGTCAATTTTGAGGTCATATTTCTCTTTTGGGGTTCAAATTTAGTTTTTTGCACAGTTCTTGGTGTTTGTGCCGCATCCGGCGGAAGCTCCCCGAAAGGAAAGGCATAGCATAATCCGGAGTTGAAGGTCGGGAGNGGGGTTCAAATTTAGTTTTTTGCACAGTTCTTGGTGTTTGTGCCGCAAGTATTCAAACTTTATGTGATTTTGTTTTTCTTAATCAATCATTGAAAGAGAACTAANGGCAACTAGTCAATCTCCCTCTTACACTACCGGGACGAGAACATGAAACCATTTTGTTTCAATAGAGGTACGAGAAACGGTTAGGGGCAATAAAGTATTCAAACTTTATGTGATTTTGTTTTTCTTAATCAATCATTGAAAGAGAACTAAGAGTGAATATGCTCATGCGATAAAGTTAGTAAACAAGCAAACGATTAAAAGAAAAAAAATAGTAAGAATATATGAGAGTGAATATAAAATTACTTTATTATTTATATCTTTATGCATGTATTACGTTTATCACTAATGAATAGTTTTATTTAAATAGAATATAAATAATTATATATGAATGTACACTACACAATTTATTCAATTATATATATATAATATAAGTTGACAAAATATAATATATTAGTATATTATAATAATAAATTTTTAAAATTTAATATAAACAAATATTAAAATAAAATATTATATTAACATGATAAAAATTATAATAATTTTTTATATAACAACATGTGCGTAGCGTGGAATATTCTCTAATCTATATTAAAGAATTTACAATCTGAAGCATTCTAAAGTGTCCACGTCAGATTTTCGAAATCCTCTAAAATATGTCATGTAGCATAAGTTCAATTTCTACTTCATCATTGACTTTAAACAAAATTGTCTCTTCATCTTTCTTAGCAACAAAACAATAGTCAAGAGGCATGTTACTTCTTTCCAAGAATTGAAAAATTATCTGCATATCTTTTTTTGTTCTTCATTTCTCCATCATCAAAACGTCTTCATAATTCACTGAAACCGAATCCTTCTTAAATCCAAATCATATAAAATGTTTGGCATCTGATAATTGAGAAACGTTATTGTACATCATCAAAATTCAAATCCAATTTGTTGATGTCTCAAATGTTGGGACCTATGAAACATTATCTGATGATTGAGAAACTCATGAGACACATTGAGAATGAAAATCTCAAATTGGTAAAAAATCAGGAGAGAATAGACAGGTAAAGTAAAAAAGCTCTACCCTTTATGAATTTTGATTCTAAAGAGAGGTTGAAATCTTCAACTTGAAACTATTTTATGCAGAGTTGTCCTGGAATTCCTGACCATGGAAGTGAGGTACGAGAGTTTAAAATTGGAGGCAAGTGCGATATTGTTGAAGGGAAGGCATTTCCAACATTGTGGAACACTGCTAAGCACATTTTTCTTAGTGAGTAGGTTACACACACTGACTTTTGAATTTTATTTGCCTTAAATTCTCTGAATTTGAATTTTTGCGTGTTTCTTTTTGTTCAGGATTTGGTGAAGCTCAGTGGTGTAAAAATACGAGAAGCCCATATAAGAATTCTTAATGATGTTAAAGGCATTATACAACCTGGAAGATTGGTAGTTATGGGTCCTTTACATTTGAGAGTGTGCAGAGGTTGCTGGAGTAAGATTTGATATTGGAGAAATGTTTTTCATGTGCATACTAACTTTGTTAACGATTGTTTGTTGACTTTAATGAAGTTTGGTTTAAACAAATATATGTATAAGATTTGTTTGGTGATGATGTAGAATTGGATTGTGTGTTACGTTATTTTAAGACTTTCTGAACTAATGAAGCTTGGTTTAAGAAAACAAGATTTTTATAAGATTCGTTTGATAACGTAGAATTTGATTATGTGTTAGGTTCATTATGAGATTAGGACTAATATCTCTCAAATACGATATCCAACTATTACGTTATATAAGGTTCTTTATAGTTGTTAAAAAATTCCTAAACAAAATTCCGGAAAGAAGAATTGATTCGGGGAGATGAAGTTTTTCTTGGTTTTAGATTTTCTTATTTTTGTTTCAATAAAATTACAATGGTTTTACTTTGTCAACTCATGAAGCAATATCTTAAATTAGAGAGGTATTCACTTGACACCTACAGGAAATTCATTAATGAAGAGTTGGATGAAGTGAGTAATTGAGTTGTTTGATTATGTATCTTTAAAGTTATAATTTAGTGGAACATTCTTCTTGCAACTTTCATTTGGCTAATTAGGTACTACAAGTTCCTGATGATACAAAACTTCAACAAAGACTCAGAAGAAAAAATATAACTTAGAAAGTTAAGAACACAACAACTAGGTAACTAGNGGCTAATTAGGTACTACAAGTTCCTGATGATATAAAACTTCAACAGACTCAGAAGAAAAAATATAACTTAGAAAGTTAAGAACACAACAACTAGGTAACTAGACAGTTAAGAACTTTTTGAAAAACTTGGAATTGAGAAACTTGCGTCTGCAAAGAAGACAAAACAGACAGATTTACAGAGCGATGACAGTGATGCATGAGATAATCCATCCTCTTCTGAAAAACTTGTGAAGGTGTAGCAACTTTTGTTTTAGTTACTACCTCGAACACAATTTAAAATTGTGAAGTATTTATAATGTTTGGTTTCTGTTTTTTTCTGATATCTGTCAACTGCATAACACATGGAACTGCAACGCCTGGGTATGGGAAGCGAGTTGAACAACTTAAATAAATCATTAAATCTTGTGGAATGAAATTTAGTATCAAACCTATTAGATATTTTAAAGGGAAGCAACTTTGTTAAAGGCCTTATCTGGAAATTTAGAAAATAATTTCAAGTACTAATAATGAAAGTAGACAAATATATTGTTTTGTCAATTTCTTTTAGTGTTGCAAAAGTGTGAAGTGTGTACACTTTCCTTTTTTGTCTTCACGGTATTCAGGTGAAATCTCTTACAATTAACACATATTGGACAAAGTTTTTTCCTCTGAAAACCTCGACGTACAAAAGTCAATATGACCTGCACATTGCAGAGATGACTGAGAGAGACAGTTGATTTCTCTTCTCATTGTTAGGGGGTTGGTAGCCGAACATGTAGATTTTATATACCAATCAATGTGCCCTAAAAATTTATGCATCTATGTGATAGGCTTAACAACGTCTATACTCGAAGAAAGAGAGACATAACAGCAGCTAAGGAAGTGTTGCAATAGTGTTTGGGGTTTTGTCTAAGCGTTAGTGAGAGTCGGTGGTTATTTCAGTACTTGTTTAATTATAATTCTGTAACTCCACCTACTATATAAAGGTCTGGATTCTATTAGTTTAGTATCTTTGAAGTTTAAGAGTCTTGAAATAGACTCTTGAACAAAGAAGAAGAATATTGAGTTTTGATCAATCTGTGATTCTTGACTCTTGCAAATTGTACTTTGTCCATTGAAGCAATAAATGTTACAACAGTTCGAGTTCAGAAACGATAAGATTACAAGAAAGCTCTTATCAACTGGTGTGTCGTGTCGTGGTTTCTCATTGCGATCGTTTTTCTTCACAAAACTCATCGCCACGTGGTCTTCAGCAATTCATAAGTAACAAGTCAAAATTATCCCATCTTTTGGTCAAAATCCCTACTACAAATTTTTTTTCTTTAGCTCAACTCCTCCGAGAGAGAAGACGTTTTCTTTGTGACCTGCGATTCCGATTCAGCTGGCATTCATCGGTGGGAAACGTTCGGCAAGAATCACCGGAAGCTCCACGCAACAATACCGTTCACCGACCCGTCGCATCTGCGACAAGAAATTCGTGGAGTTCCTCACCAGATCGAACCCGCTCTTTCAAGAACAATCCACCGTGGTGGAAACAAAGGCACAACGTTTGGCCCGTGAAGCCAAAGAGAGAGCGGCGCAAGAAGCTCTCGATTCAGAGAAGATGACGCGCGAGACATCGATTTCAGCAGAATCAGCTTCAACTCAAGAAAAACTCTCGAGGGATCTCTCGAAGCAGGAACCAAATTGGGCTCGACTCACCATGGCGGCCATTACGGATCATGAACAAAGAACACATGAGAAATTTCGACAACCCGAAGCCTCGATTGCTGCTTCTGTAGCCGCTGCAATCTCTAAGGCTCTACAAGACCGCGAGATAAATTCCCCACCTAAGGAGACAATGCATAAAACGAATGGGAAGGAAAAGGTTCATGGCTCCCAAGACATATGTTTCTTACCGGTGGAGCAGTCGTTGGGAACTCGAAATTTCCACCGTATGGGTCACCCACCGGACAAACCGATCCAGGTAAGTGCCTCGACCTCGGAACCTAACTGTAGTTTTAGGTATCCACCAGAGGATAAAGGTATGTTGGATAGATCAGGGTTCCAGGAACAGTTTCTTAGACCGGATAATAGAGTACAATATGAGAATCTGACCCATAGATATGATGTTAGAGAACAATTGGATATAATAGACCATCACATGACTAGTACACGAGATAGGATGTTGCGAAAAATTGACATGCCTATTTGTAACGTGGATGATATATATGGTTGGCTATCACTTGTTGAGAGATTTTTCAGGTTAGGTCACTATACATGCGACGACATATTGGAACTGGTTTCTTTATGCTTAGAAGGCGCTGTTCTGGGATGGTTCAATAGTGAAATTGAATATCAACCTTTTCTCCACTGGCTTGATTTTAAGGACAGGTTGATTTCACGCTTCAGCAAAACTGTAGTTCGTGACCCCAGTCAGATATTCTTCGCAGTTCAACAGACAGGCACAGCAGAGGAATATATTCAAGAGTTTGAGAGTCTACTTTCATTAACGCATGACCTGAAGATTGTTCAAATCGAAGGGGTCTTTATGAATGGCTTGGAACCAGCGATGCGTGAGGTAGTCGAAATGACTAAGCTAGTGAACTTGGCGGAGATGAAAGAAACTACTAGAATGATGGAAAATAGATCCATTTATCGCATGGTCCGCAGAGATAAAGCTCAAGTAGCTCGATTTCACACTTCGGCTATAGACATTCCCAGCTGGAAACAACGTAGTGCAGTGCCACAATCTACTTCTATTCCACCAAAACAATGGATCCCGGGTAGTTCCAGACCAGGACTTAAGCTATCAGATGCTGAGATACGTGACAGAAAGAGCAAATGACTGTGTTTTAAATGCGACGCGAAGTGGTTCAAAAATCATGAATGCACTAATAAAGAGCTACAGGTTGTCACAACATTACATGGCCTCGACGTTGAAATTCTGGACCAGGACGAAACTAGTTTGGCATTAGAGGTTGGTGATCCTAATCTAATGGTCTTATCTCTGAGTTCTTTCAGTGGTTTTTGGTCACCACAAACTACTAAAGTCAGAGGCAGAATCGGTAATACAGAGGTGGTGGTAATGATTGACAGTGGCGCCTCCCATAACTTCATCGCTCCAGATATTATAACTCGAGCGAAAATTCCTACAGCAGCTTCTGATACAATTGATGTTCGTTTGGGGAATGGTGTTTCAGTTAGAGGTTTAGGTATTTGCGGCAACATCGAATTTTAATTAGCAGCGCTTACTTTCAAGACAAATTTCATTGCTCTCGAATTGGGAAGTGCATATGTCATTTTAGGAGTTCAATGGCTCGCCACCTTGGGGACTTGTTTAGTTGACTGGAGTAAACATGAATTCACCTTTACTTATGAAGGATGCGAAGTCACAGTATCAGGAGATCCAACTCTGCACACTCAAACACCTACTAGAGCTTTAACTCCAACATTTAAACCTCTGGCTCTCAATGAACTGTTTTCTACAGAGAACACGATGTGTTTACCAGAACTCCAAGAGGTCTTAGACTCTTTTGCCACAGTGTTCGAAGTTCCTAGCAAGCTTCCTCCACTTCGGGGTAACGAGCACTCCATACGCTTACTGCCAGGAACATGCCCTATATCAGTTCGACCATTTCGATATCCTCACGCAAGCAAAGCTGCTATGGAGGATTTAGTCCAACAAATGTTAGCATATGGGTTTATACGTCCAAGTCGAAGCCCATTCTCGAGTCCAACACTGTTGGTGAAGAAAAAAGAAGGCAGCTAGCGTTTTTGCGTAGATTACAGGGCACTTAATCGAGCAACAGTCCCGGACAAGTTTCCAATACCATTCATAGATCAGCTATTGGATAAATTACATGGTGCTAAGATCTTTTCCAAAATGGATTTATGATCGGGATATCATCAAATCAGGATGACTGAAGCAGATATTGAAAAGACAGCATTCAGAACACATGAGGGACATTACGAATTCGTCGTGATGCCATTCAGTCTATCAAATGCACCAGCCACCTTTCAATCACTTATGAATTCTGTATTTAAGAAATTCTTGCGAAAATTTGTCTTAGTTTTTTTTAATGATATTTTAGTTTATAGTTCATCTGTTTCAGATCATATTCGTCATCTTACTTAGGTTCTGAATGTCTTTCAGGAACACCATCTTTTTGCGAATCGGAAGAAGTGCTCATTCGGTTTACAACAAGTGGAATATCTCGGTCATGTGTTATCCAACAAAGGCGTCTCCACCAATCCAGCTAAGACCAGTGTGATGCGCGACTGGAAGACACCCACATCAGTCCGTGCTCTCCGTAGCTTTCTCGGTCTCACAAGTTATTATCGGCGGTTTGTACGACTATATGGCGTCATTGCAAAACCATTGACAACGTTGCTAAAGAAGGATCAGTTTGTGTGGTCCCCGGCAACTCAACCAGCCTTTGATTCACTCAAGATAGCTATGTGTTCCAAGCCGGTTCTCGCCTTGCCAAATTTTGAAGAAACTTTTGTTATTGAGTCTGATGCTTCCNCTCAAACAGCCTTTGATTCACTCAAGATAGCTATGTGTTCCACGCCGGTTCTCGCCTTGCCAAATTTTGAAGAAACTTTTGTTATTGAGTCTGATGCTTCCGGAGTAGGGCTGAGGGCAATATTGATGCAGAGGAAACAGCCCATCGCTTATTTTAGCAGAGGATTAACTGATCGCGAATAACTTAAACCTATTTATGAGCGAGAACTGATGGTTGTCGTTTTGGCCATCCAAAAGCGGCGTCATTATATGTTAGGTCGCCATTTTGTGGTTCACACGGACCAGAAAAGTTTGAAGTTTCTGCTGGACCAACGTGAGAACTCCATGGAGTACTAGCGATGGATGACTCGACTTTTCAGATATTCGTTTGACATAGTTTACAAAGCTGGAGTGGAAAATAGAGCAGCAGATGGGTTGTCAAGGATGGATTACTGCGCAGTCCCATTGGTTACTTTCTCGGTGTTGGCGGTCACAATTCCTCAGGCGATCGAAAAACAGGACTTATTTGCGGAAATAGCTGCGGATTCCACGATCACAAACCGGAAACAGGAAGTTCTGAAATTCCCACATACCTGGCCAAAATATATTGTTGCAGAGGACCAATTATTCTACAAAGGGTGATTGCTCATTCCTTCTTTGTCGCGTTTCATTCCTCTTATTCTCACAGAGTTTCCTTCAGGCATCTTAGGTGGCCATTTTGGTGTACTCAGAACCCTCCGACGTGTCCAGGAAGTTTTTCAGTGGCATGATATGCGGCGTTCAGCGGAAAAATTTGTTTCAGAATGCTTAATCTGTCAAACTCACAAGTATTCTACACTAACACCAGCTGGTCTACTGCAACCGTTACCAGTTCCAACATCAATATGGACTGATCTCAGCATGGATTTCATTGAAGGTTTGCCAATGTCATCGGGATTCAACGTTATTTTCGTGGTGGTAGATCGACTAAGCAAGTATGCACATTTCATAGGCCTTCGTCACCCGTTCACGGCTCGCGAAGTAGCTCTCCGTTTTGCTCAGGAAGTTGTTCGATTACACGGGTTCCCAACCACAATAGTCTCTGATCGCGATAGAATTTTCTTAAGTAATTTCGGGACCAAATGCTTCCGGTCAGCAGGCACAAAGCTGAAATTCAGCTCGGCTTTCCATCCCCAATCTGACGGCCAAACGGAAGTCTTGAATAGGACCCTGNGTGAACAGGACCCTGGAAACTTATCTGCGATGTCTAGCATTAGAACATCCAAAGACCTGGGCGTGATACTTGAGCTGGGCGGAACTCTGGTACAATACAACTTATCATTCGGGGTTGAAGACAATGCCATTTCATGTAGATTACGGCAGAGCACCTCCGCAACTGCTCCGTTTTGAATCTGGATCAACTGCAAATTTTGAGCTGGAAACGTTACTGAAGGATCGAGATCTCATGCTTACTTCTATTAATGCTCACCTAGTCCATGCGCAACAGGCCATGAAAAATATCGCAGACAAGAAGAGAAGAGATCTAGAATTTCAAGTGGGAGACAAAATTTTCTTGAAATTCAAACCTTATAGACAAAAATCGGTGGCAAAACGTATATGTCACAAACTCGCTGCGAGATTCTATGGACCTTTTGAGGTTTTGGAGCGGACTGGGAAGGTGGCCTATCGCCTACAGCTTCCGGAAACATCACGGATTCATGCTGTTTTCCATGTTTCACAACTTAAGCCGGTTTTGGGAGCTCATCACTTGGTTAATCCCCTTCCGGTTACACTTTCAGAGACAGCGGAGTTTGTCATGGAACCAGAACTGATTTTATAGACGCGACATGATAAGCAGGGTCATCTAGAGGTTCTGGTGCAGTGGAAGGATCTCCCATCACACGAATCTACTTGGGAGTAATGGCATGCGATCCGACATCAATTTCCAGATTTCCAGCTTGAGGACGAACTGGCTTTCAAACCAGGCGGTATTGATAGGCTTAACAACGTCTATACTCGAAGAAAGAGAGACATAACAGCAACTAAGGAAGTGCTGCAGTAGTGTTTGGGGTTTCGTCTAAGCGTTAGTGAGAGTCGGTGNACTGGCTTTCAAACCAGGCGGTATTGATAGGCTTAACAACGTCTATACTCGAAGAAAGAGAGACATAACAGCAGCTAAGGAAGTGCTGCAGTAGTGTTTGGGGTTTCGTCTAAGCGTTAGTGAGAGTCGGTGGTTATTTCAGTACTTGTTTAATTATAATTCTGTAATTCCACCTACTATATAAAGGTCTGGATTCTATTAATTTAGTATCTTTGGAGTTTAAGAGTCTTGAAATAGACTCTTGAACACAGAAGAAGAATATTGAGTTTTGATCAATCTGTAATTCTTGACTCTTGTAAATTGTACTTTGTCCATTGAAGCAATAAAGCTTACAACAGTTCAAGTTCAGAAACGTTAAGATTACAAGAAAGCTCTTATCACTATGATTATTATTTCTCTTCCTATCGAAACATGTATTATGATGGAGGCCAATAAAAGAGGAAAGGAAACATGAATCATTGCTGACACAGAAGTGGATGCTTACATGAAAGTACGTTCGAGATATGCTCTCTAACCCATGAGAGTTACCCTTTAAAATAAGTGGTTGATTAGCCACTTTGTTTTATTGGTGAAGGCAATATCTGTTGAAGGACTTGAAAGAAGTATGCAAACAAATTACATCTATAAAGTATTGTCTCTTTGAAAGCTTGGTTGAAACTCTACCTTTCTTGTCTGGTTCTTATGTCTTCTGTTGCATTGCAGTTTCTTGGGATTGAAATTTGTGCAGAAACATTGATCGGAGATGTGATGAGGAGAGGATATTGTGCAGAAACATTGATCGGAGATGTGATGAGGAGAGGATATTAGGATGACAAAAAAGCGTCTTGCTCATAATGTTTTGTTGCAGCTGAATGATCGTTGGTCCAACAAATACTTCATTTGTGGATGAAATAACAAATGATTTACATAGTTCCATGACTTTTCAGATTGTCAAGTTTCTTCAGCTGCTGGCTCACAATAAAATGGTATAGATAAGGATCTCTTGGATTCTCCGGTGATTGCAGTCAATCCATCAAGAATGTTGAAATTTATGGAGTTGTGAGAGGTATGTATATGAATATATTTTCCTATATAAGTGTATTTTTGTTGCTTAATTG
>OVAO01001987.1:0-13686 GCA_900406285.1 Biscutella auriculata
TATATATATATATATATATATATATTCATACTCTTTATTATGATTATTTATAATTTACATTAATTTATTTATAATTTGGTTAGTTTATTGTTCATTGAGTTGTGATCTCTTAGCACTTTATTTGTTAGTATATTGCATTGCATTGCTATTCTATGATTTTGTTAGAAGATTCAAGATAAAGCATGAGATACGAAAAGATAATGAACATGATATTACTGGTCCTGCTAGTTTAACTACAGACAGACAACGATGAACTTGGTTATAGTAGTTCTACTGGTATTATAGTAGTTCTACTGGTACTCGTAGTTCAAATGGAAAACTGGTTCGTCTGGTACTAGTAATACGACTGGTAGGAGTATGTTAACTTGGTATTGTTAGTAATACTGGTATTATTGGTTTGATACTACTAGTTCAACTAGTGTTCTGTGTTCTAGAGAACACAAAAAATCTATATTAATGTACATTTGTCTCATATTTCATGGAAATGGTCAGAATGGTCATATACTTTGATATAAGGGGAGAATATTCAAAGATTGAAAAGGAATACAATGAGTTGGAATATAAGAGGAGTGGATCATACTACTTGTGTACAAGCAAATGATTATTTATGAGCATGTTCTACTGGTTTGACAAATTCTACTGGTTCAACATGTTCTACTAGGTTGGTTCGACAAGTTAAGTGGAGCAATGTTTTATTAGGAGCAATAATATTTTTTTTACCTATTTGTAAGAAATACAATCATTATGTATTAGTTGTAAGATCAAAACAAAAGTTTAATAAAAATTTAGGCCAATTAATGTTGTTAACTTAAACATTGTCATGATGTATCATGAAATTTATCCTTAAATGTTTATGGTTATGGTAAGATTTCAATGAAAGTTGTTTTCTTATGGATTTTTTTTCCAATGAGTCAATTGATTCTATCATTTAAGCACCAAAAACGTCTGGTTCTACTAGAAAAAATAATTATCATGCCGATCCTACTAGGTTTTACGCAAAATCTAGATTGTCCTACTATGTGAAAATTGGTTCTACTAAATTCTAGGTTCGATTAGTCTTACTAGATGTATAATAAAACTGGTAGTACCAAAAACTCCAGTAGAACCAATATTATTTATCAAATAAAACCAATAGAACCAATATTACTTGTACAATAAAACCAGTAGAACCAATATTACTTATCCAGTAAATCCAATAGAACCAATATTACTTATCCAATAAATCAAGTATGACCAATATTACTTGTGCAATAACCAATAATACCAAAAATACTAATAACGCTAGTGGTACCAATAATACTAACCAAATAACATAACCAATATTACTTGTCCAATAAAACCAGTACAACCAATATTACTTTTCTAATAAATCCAGTGGAACCAATGTCACCAAATATTTTATTTGTAAGCAATACAATGTTGTTTACTGATTTCTAAGAAATACAATCATTATGTATTAGTTGAAAGATCAAAACAAAATTTTAAAAAAAAATTTAAGTAAATTAATGTTGTTAACTTAAACATTGTCATGATGTATCATGATATAACCAATAATACCAATCAAATAAAACCAATATTACCAAAACTAATAACAACAGTAGTACCAATCGAACTTAATTAGTAAAACTAGAAATGTGAGCTTTGTTCAACTTAAAACACCGATCATCTCTCTCCTAAGTCGAGTGTGTTCGTAGTCTCTCTGGTTCGTTAAATCTATCACGTGTGCTCATGGATAGATTTCGTTATCATGGACTCTTTATTCATATGCAACTGTAGCACACACAAACGAATAATTTGAGTTAAGGAAATAGATTTCTATCTTGCTTCAAAGTTTTTTCAGGTTTTCATTCTATTTTTTATCTGTTTCTAACTTGTTTGTATTTGCTCCATATCATCAGATTTTTACACTCTTACAATCTTAACTCAAATTATTATTTTGTGCTTTAATCAGTTTTATTGACATTGTTCCATTATTTTTTTCCAGATTTCGTTTCTTCAAAAATGTTTTCAAAAAACGAGTTACAAATCGGTTTTTACAGCATGTGTATCGATCGATTTTTGTTAAAATCTCTTTAAAAAATCGAACTTCAAAATCGCGTTATAGGTTTCATAATCGGATTTCTTATACGTGTTTCAATAGCTCAAAATCGGTTTTGTTTGATTTTCAAAGTTACAAAATCGGTTTACTTTACAAGCTCTAACCAGGTTTTCTTTTAACAAAACGTTTTGTAAATGTTTTAAGAATCGATTTTCAAAATATTTTTAAAAGTCCTAAAATACAAAACCCGCAAACATTTCATGACGACAACAACTTTACTTTCTTTAAAAAAAAAAAGAAAACAAAATCTTACCTAACCAAATAAATATGGAACGTCTGATCGCTAACTAAAAATCTTATCCAATGGCTCAAATAATTCACACCACAATAGTACATTATTTAGTTGGAGAAAGCGTTATTTTCTTATAATATATTATTTTAGTTTCTTCACAAAACTTTATGGTTTTGCTAGGATCTAGCGAAGTGCCCGAATTTGCATTACTTCTCATGTATTGCTATCTTATGCAAATCTCTCTTGTATTTTATTATGGATTCACCATAGACATTTAGTTTGTGTTTTATCAAAGGTCATCCAAAATCTTTTGTGGCGATTTCATTTCCCTTTATGATTTCCCTTCAAACCATATAAAATATTGTCCCCAAATATTTTAAATGGGCTAAATAAACATTTTGAGACTCTAGAAAAATCAGAGTTTGTCGTTTATAAGTTTCATTCTTTTCTTTGGACGGATGTGTTGTTTGTGTATCTTTTTGAGAATATTTTGCATGTCATCTCATCGATGCGACTGTTTGTTCAGACTGATGTATATAAGTTTCAGTCTATCTATTATGGGCATGAATCGCATTGGAAAATAAATCTTTGCCCGTTCGATTCTCTATGGCTTATATTTGTTTTTTTTTTTTGCAAAATCGACATTCATGTAACTCATCGTCATCATTCCAAAATATCATACAGTTATCAACATATATATCTATCACCTCTGACGGTAAACCAAGACTTAAAATAACTTCTGGATTTCATAGTATGACTCAACATAATTTTTTTTTGTAATGCTAAATTTATACCAAACAAAATTTACAAGAGTAAGAGTAGAGAGGTCAACCCTTGTGCAAGAGCTAAGTAAGAGGTAAGAAATTTAAAAATAAAACAAGAGATAAAAGAAGAAGGTCTAAACAAAGAGAAGCCAAAAATACAAGAAAGCAACCAACAATGGGGGATAGAGAAATCAACATCCCTACCTCGTGTGGAAATCATTATTATTGGATAGATATTCTTTCATAAGTTTCGTCCATGAATCCATGCAAATTTCAGATAGATTATGATCGATTTTAATGTTCATCATTATAGTTTGATTGTCATTCACTACATTCATCGTAGATTGACTGATTTACAGTTAACATATCATAAAATCTTTTTACATGTGTGTTAGGTTCCTCATCTACATTCTCATTTAATTTTATGTGTCTCGTGAAATGCATCATTAACTATAACATGAACCATTATTGATGTTTCGTTATGCCCATGCTACTACCAAATTTAGCATATCATATGCGTGGTATCGCTATGATGAAAACCAAACAAAATACCAGATGTATATCCTCTATTAAATAGATACCTTCAAATGATAATTTTCATGAATAAAATATGTGTTCATGTATTTACGACATGTACACAACATTTACCTGTTTCCAGCATTGTTGGCATGAGTGAACTTTTTCGTCACCTCTCAATTTTTCATCTTTGTGTTTACAAATTCATACCCATTCTATATATATATTGGTTTCAAAGCTCGCCCTAATTGTTTTAAAAAATTATGCTTTTAGAGAGATTTAAATGGTTTTTATATGATTTTGCAACATTTTTAAAGGACTATATACACTATTTATTCGAAATTCGTGTAACATTAACGATTTCTTAGCGAGTAACCATACCTTTCAACCTATCAAACTAGCCCTCCGATAAAAAACCGAACCGAAGGCACGGAACCGGACCGAACCGGAATTTTCGGTTTTCGGTTCGGGTTCGGTTAGGTTTTCGGATCGGAAACAATTCAAATCGATTTCGGTTCTCGGTTCGGTTCGACGAACCGATCGGTTAACCGATTTTTTTTTTAAAATTAGAATTTAAACCGAAATTAAACCAAAATTAAACCAAAATTTTGAATTTAAACCAAAATACCCGAAAATACCTGAAATTAACCGAAATAACCAAACCGAACAGAATTAACCGAAATACCCGAAATTAACCGAAAAATCCGAAATTATCCGATTTTTTTGGTTTATTTCGCGAATTCGGTTAATTTTGTTTCGATTTTTGAATAACCGAAAACCGAACCGAACCGAAATTTTAATCGGTTTGATTCGGTAAAAAAATTAAAAACCGAAAAAACCAGAAAACCGAAAAAACCGAACCGAATTGCACCGAATCGAACCGAATCGCACCCCTATATCAAACTGTTACAAGACAATATACATGTTTTTAACCATTTCGTTGTTGCTAACCTAACAAAGGTGTAACATCGATTTCTTTTGATTTCTCAATTTACTATTACTTTACAATGTCTTTTACATCGATCTTATCGTCAATTCGACGTTAGTCTCTCTTCGATTGCGTTGGTTTTGTAATGACCATCTTTCTCATCGCATATGCATCACATATAAAACGGTACGACTGATGAATTACCGACGCTGTTTTCATAGCTAAGTGTCAACGTCACTCTAATTAGTCACTAAATCGTACAAAATGATAAAATGTAAGGTAAGCTCATAAAAAAAAAATGTAAGGTAAGCTCATAAAGAAAATGTAAGGTAAGCTCATCAGATCCAATTCTAAGTCATAAAATCTTTTAGAGTTTAGAATTAGGCGTCCACATCAAATTTTAACAATTTGATAGAAAATAAAATGTTGTTCTGACAAAATTATTTATTCATACTAATCTTCCCACTTTTTCTTTTTAATAATTTTGTTTCTCTTAAAAAACGCTTAATTTTGGTCCAAATGAATCATTCTTACTTTCTAGTCTACATTAACATTGAGAACCCATTTATCTCCATATATCGCTATTAGATTTGACAGGTGCCAACTAGAGATCCTAATCTTACCGGCTATTACCGGTGGACAAATTCACCGTCCAAGTTAACAAAACTAAGAAACCGTCCAGATTCATATCTCTCAGTTAACCAGTAATACCGGTCACCATCTCGGAAATCTTTCTTCTTCGTTTATAATTTCTTCGCACTTTGTTCCTTATCTCTCAAATCCACAGAACAAAACAAAGCGATTGGATAAATATTCTCCAACAAAGCTTTCTCTCTCTCTTCTTTGCTTTCGGTTTTTCCCCTATTGTATGGATTTGAGTCGGTCTCAAACTAATTTTTCATTAGGGTTTGGTTGCTCTAGCGCATCAATGACTCCGATTCCAAGAACACCAATCGCAGACGATTCCATTAATCTACAAGTCGATCCGATTTTCCGGTCATCACCAACAACTTTCTCTCCTATTCCGTTGCAATTACTTGAACAGAAAGTTGAGAAGATCACCGTCGAGGAGCCAAAGAAAGACGGAGGAGAAGAAAAAGAAGATGAGCATTTCAGAATCTTAGGTCACCATATGTGTCTTAAACGGCAACGAGATTGCCCACTTCTGACTCAAGCAAAACATCCGAGGAAGACAATTGGTGATACGGATCTGGAATCAAGACGTGCTGCAGTTCGAGCTTGGGGAGATCAACCACTTCACTTAGCCGATCCAGATATTCACGAGATTATGGAGAAAGAGAAACAAAGGCAAGTTAAAGGAATTGAGTTAATTGCTTCTGAAAATTTTGTTTGTAGAGCTGTAATGGAAGCTTTAGGAAGTCATTTAACGAATAAATACTCTGAAGGCATGCCTGGAGCTAGGTACTATACTGGGAATCAATACATTGATCAGATTGAAAATCTTTGTATTGAAAGAGCTCTTACTGCGTTTGGTCTTGGATCTGATAAATGGGGTGTTAATGTTCAGCCATATTCTTGTACTTCTGCGAATTTCGCTGTGTACACTGGACTTTTATTGCCCGGTGAACGAATTATGGGGCTTGATTCACCTTCTGGAGGTCATATGAGTCATGGTTATTGTACACCAGGTGGGAAGAAGATTTCTGCTACTTCGATTTTCTTTGAGAGTTTTCCTTATAAAGTGAATCCCCAAACTGGGTATATTGATTACGACAAGCTTGAAGATAAGGCGATTGATTATCGTCCCAAGATTCTTATTTGTGGTGGGAGTTCGTATCCTAGGGATTGGGATTTCGCAAGAGTTAGACAGATTGCTGATAAGTGTGGAGCTGTTTTGATGTGTGATATGGCTCACATAAGCGGTCTTGTTGCGACTAAGGTTTGGATCATACCCTTTTACTACTTTTATTTGATATATCGATTACCTCTTGAATTCTCCATGTTTTATATTGAATTTATAGCACTTGAATGTTTTANTAATGTTTTATGTAATGTATTTAGCATTTGGTCTGTTCCAATTTGTTTAGACCACCATTTGGTCTGGTCCTATATAGGAAGATGATACCAATATGTACTTCATAGACTTTCATTGAGCTTAGNGAATGTTTTAGGTAATGCATTTAGCATTTGGTCTGTTCCAATTTGTTTAGACCACCATCTATTCAAATTTTGGTCCTATATAGGAAGATGATACCAATATGTACTTCATAGACTTTCATTGAGCTTAGGAGGACAGTGATCGTTTCATAGTAACTCAAGTTTAGATCGTTGGCCTACATCATAGGCAAAGTCAAATCATGTTGTGAGTTTGGAATGATTAATAGTTGAAAGTTTTACATTTTGAGAAATTGAGAACAAAGGCTGTTGGAATGATTAGTAGTTAGAATGGTCGTACCTTTTTCATGTTTTTTTTGTCAACTGTACCTTTTTTCATGTAACGGATATAATAACTGGATTTTGGTGTGTCAGTCAAGGGAATGTTTAGATTGATTTGTCAAATATTGTTATGATTCTGCTTCAGGAANAAAAGTTTTACATTTTGAGAAATTGAGAACAAAGGCTGTTGGAATGATTAGTAGTTAGAATGGTCGTACCTTTTTTCATGTTTTTTTTTTGTCAACTGTACCTTTTTTCATGTAACGGATATGATAACTGGATTTTGGTGTGCCAGTCAAGGGAATGTTTAGATTGATTTGTCAAATATTGTTATGATTCTGCTTCAGGAAAGTTCGTTTCTGAATTATGGTTTGGTATTTTTTTTTTGGGTCTATCTTTCAGGAATGTTCAAATCCATTTGATTACTGTGACATAGTTACCTCCACTACCCACAAAGGTCTACGTGGTCCAAGAGGAGGTATCATCTTCTACAGGAGAGGCCCAAAGATAAGAAAGCATGGTCATTGTGACAGTTCCACGCACTATGATTTAGAAGAAAAGATCAACTTTGCGGTGTTCCCATCGTTGCAAGGAGGTCCACACAACAACCATATCGCAGCTCTTGCAATCGCCTTGAAACAAGTGGCGACTCCAGAGTACAAAGCTTACATACAACAAGTGAAGAAAAACGCTCAAGCTTTAGCATCAGCTTTGCTTAGAAGAAAATGCAGACTGGTTACAGGTGGCACAGATAACCATCTGTTGCTGTGGGATCTCACTCCAATGGGGTTAACAGGTAACTCATTCAACCTCCGAAGTCTTAGATTAGGCCTGAGCAATATATCCAATTTTAGGATACCCAAAACGAATTGCCTAGAATTAGAAGGGCATAGCATCAGAACCGACATAAAAGTGTAATGGATTCTAAGTTTCTTTATCCAAGAACCGGAATCTAGAAGTGAATGATATTTGAAACATCTAAATAAAATAAAATAATAAAAATATCAGTTATTTAAATTAGAAATAACTCAAATACCAACAACTATAATTATATACAAAATTAATACTTCTTTTTAGAAGCATCTTCACAATAAGAACATCCGAAAATATTTTGGATATTTTTAGTGTAGTTCGATTAAAAAGGTAATTGAATCAAACTGAACTGGAAAAATGGTTTTCCATTCGAATATCTGAACNCTCTAATTTTATTTTTTTAAATTGAATAGATGTCGTTGTCAAAAAAAAAAAAATTGAATAAATGTTTTAAATTTTGGATATTTTTAGTGTAGTTCGATTTAAAAGGTAATTGAATCAAACTGAACTGGAAAAATGGTTTTCCATTCGAATATCTGAACCGAACTTAACTTAAACTGAAATTACAAAATATCTTTAATGGTTTCCAAAAAAAAAAACAACCTGGACAAGGCTTAGGTCAGAGTATTGTCTGATTAATTGTGTGTGTGTGTTTTGCAGGGAAAGTGTACGAGAAGGTGTGTGAGATGTGTCANAACAACCTGGACAAGGCTTAGGTCAGAGTATTGTTTGACTAATTGTGTGTGTGTGTTTTGCAGGGAAAGTGTACGAGAAGGTGTGTGAGATGTGTCATATAACTTTGAACAAGACTGCTATATTTGGAGACAATGGTACAATATCTCCTGGAGGTGTAAGGATAGGGACACCGGCGATGACAACCCGAGGCTGCATAGAGTCTGATTTTGAGACAATAGCAGATTTCCTGATGAAGGCTGCTCAGATAACGAGTGCGTTGCAGAGAGAACATGGGAAGTCACACAAGGAGTTTGTAAAGAGTCTTTGCACAAACAAAGACATATGCGACCTTAGAAACCGTGTCGAAGCATTTGCTGTGCAGTGTGAGATGCCTGCAGCTTCTCAGATTTGAATCAAGTGCAAGGAACGAAACTACATAGTTTCACTGCTTTTCTTGGTTTTATTTAATTTTATCCTGTAAATTAGAGTAAATATATATATATTTTCATTTTGGATTTGACGTTTGCATTTTTTGTCGTCTCTATTGTAATTCTTTATACAATTTCGATAGGTGGAGAAAATCAATAGACATGGTTCTACGGAGTATACTTTTTCTCTGAAAACAATTAGTATCATGTTGGTAATCTATTTTAGTAAGGGATATAAGGAAGCATGAGTTCTTGATGCAGCTTCAATTGTGAGGACTTGAACGTCAAACTGAATGACTCTTTGAACGGTCTATTGTGTTTTTTTCTTAAATGTGTCTTCTCCTACGTTGCCTTACTAAACTTCTTTCATGTTTCAAAGAATTTTGAGTTGAATAAAACAATCTCAATCTCGTTTTCGGATACAAGACAGTATACCAATTTATTAGAGGTCTTGGTTAATCCTACTCTAGATTTGGTGGAAATAGAGGTGCATTCTCCACTAGAGGTTGTGGCTTTCAACAACAAATATCATCATCTTTTACATCTTCTGATCCAATCACTTTTTTTGTCATACCTGTTTGTCAAATCTACGGATAGCAAACTCATAATGCACTCAAATGTTGGCACCAATTTGAATATATTCATCAATCTAACGATCTACCTAACGCTTTGACTGTTATGTGAATCATTGAGATGACTAATTACTATGGTTTTGTATCTGGATACCGAACTAACTGCTCACATGACAAATTCCCTGCATCATTTGCAATACTCTTAACAATATATTGAATCAAATTTAGCGATGATTGATGATGTAAAGTTTTTTCTTGCAACTCACACAAGCTCTGTTTGTCTACCATCTAAACTTATGTTGGCTAAGGCTCTTATGTATACATCTTTTAGATGTATTGGATGTGCAAGCTATCCAATACTAAGAGATTAATTAATACAGTAAATAAGTTGGATCCCAGATGACATAATAATATACCAGTTTATGGTAATTACTATTAGTCGTATTATCGGAAAACGAGATAGGCCGGAAATGATGTGGAGAAAGGGGACACTCGGACTAAACCAGAGGTTTCACCAGCTAAGTAATACTCGGAAGAGGGTTAGGCGATGCGAGAGAGATGAAAGACGGTGAGTCAGGCAAAGGCTTCAAATGAGGTAAAAACTTGGTCTCTCTAGAGGGCCTTCTACTTCAAGTCAGTAGCATATAGATAGAGTCAGTCTATTTCGGAAGAAAATCTCAAATGCCCTAATCGTACCCTACCCAATCTACTCTATCTTTTTTTAATCTCAACTATCCTATACCATTTAATGAAATATGATATTCCAAAAATACTTTTAATGAATTTGATTGAATTTTATAAATATTTTATTTTAAAAACAAAATTAAAGGAATAATTAGGTATAACTAGAACTAGTATTATTGGATAAAACTGATATTATTAGTATTCCTCGGTCTAACTGTTACCATAAGTCATGATTTTAAGAATCATATTTTTTTTCATGCTTACAACCCTTTATCGAATCAATAAAAAATATTTTTAATTTTTACAGGTCTCGAGTTGATATTTAAAAAAGAGTTTTTGATGGAATTTCAAAAAGATTCGAAGAAGTTTTGATCTGGTAAGCTGGGGATCGATCGATCCCCATACTAGATCGATCCCCATACTAGACCGATCGATCCATTCTCCGACAAGACCATTTGATCGAATCGAAAAATTTGGGATCGACTACATTGAAGAAGTGGGAATCGTTCAATCTTTGAAATCTTTGCAAATCGAGCTTGAGACCAATAGAAATCCAAAGCCTAATCCAGAGACATAAAAATACCAGAGTCACGACTTTAGGTATTTTACATTGATTTTTTAGAATTATAAGGATTGTCTAGAGAGCATTCATGGAGACTAATTTTATCCGATTTCTTGTATTTGGAGACGTTCTTGAATCCTCTTATTTAATCTATTCAGTATATTTATGAATTTAATCATCATATTTTTTTTATTTTTATTACAATGTCTGAGTAATTTTCTTATTGAGTTTAGGGTTTTCAAAAGTCGGTGAATTAGGGTTCATACTTGATTAGAGGTTTGAAGTAGGAAAATGATATTTAGATCCTTCACCTAGCTTCTGAAATACAATTCTTACTTAATCTAACCTTTTAAATCTGGATTTATGGTTGATTTATTTGACAAAATCGAATGTTAGATCACCTGAACTTGTACTAGGAAAGTTAGTCTCACGATAAACAACAACAATTGTGTTCGAATTCGTCTAGTAAACAATATTGAATTTTGATTATTACTGCACTGGTTTAGACAAATAGGAAGTCAACAATAGTTAGACACTTGAGGTTTGTAGACATATGATTTTAGCGTCCGAATACGGGGTTAGATTTACAAGGTAATTAAACATAGGATTTTAGCATTCAAACACGGGGTTAGGTTCTTAGTAGAAATCCGAGTCTAGGTCTGCATTTCTCGACTCCTCTAACAATTTAAGTAGAACCCAAATCCTCCGTAGAATACTTTGGGCTCAATTGCTTGCTTATCTATTCATCATTGGTTTATGTGATTTCGATTTTTACTGTTTTGTTTAACAATTTAGAGCTAGTTACAAAACCACCATCTTTACTGTTTTTCGTATTAGTTATTATTTAGTCTTATTGTCTCTTTATGTTCAGACTAATGTTACAATGAGGTAACAAAACCACCACCTGATTTTTTACTGAGGTTACATATGTCACTAAAGTCGCCCAGTAGGAGATGCAGTTAAATTTTCTACATCAAATGAGTGGTCAAGCGGGACCACATAGCCAAACACAGACGCAATAGGATTTTCATAAACGTATGCTACATCAAAATGTTGGGAAACTACGTGAACTTTAAATTCCAAAACATATAAGTTGGATGATAAGACTTGGATGATACTAAACCGGACCCAGAGGTATCCATCAAAGCAACTCCTTTTCTTTTTTCAGAAGAAAGGGAGGATGATGATGAATTCCACGTTCGAACATTTGGCGACTAAAAAAGTGTTTGGATATTTACATAGGAGGACCAAAAAACAATAAAACCTCCTCGAAGCCCTTCAGCTGGAAACACAAACTTGTTAGCAAAATCCATAAATTGACATAATTCTATGTACATTATGGACACTATTTTTAGTTCCGTGAGGAATGTTATCTCAGGATCTAAATGGTGTTTATGTCCTTTAGGTGATGAATTGTCAAAGGATTTTCCAAATTCTGGGAAACCACAAACCCCTTTCCAGTAGCATGTGAAGATTCGACTGGCTTATATGTTTATTCTTGTTGTAAAATCCAAGTCTTTATAATTTTCACAAAATTCTTTTTGGATCCTCTTTCATTATTGGCGATTTGTACCGTTGGGGGGGGGAGATTTAAACATCGATCGGTTGATGAGCTGATGTGATTCTTGTGTCAATATTAGTAGTCTGCAATGGTTGAGGAGCATCATGACCAGAGCTCAAAATTGTGATCGAAGGTCTCGAAGGTATTTGGGGTCTTGACCGTTTTCCCGTCTCCAACATATTGGTGGGTGATGATGGACATTCTTCCCGTGCGTGCCTTATACTACCACAACCGTTACCGAATTTATACAGTTCCTGGTACTTAGAAAGATAGAGGAGTTGGAGGTCACGATCCCAAGATCTACACTGATCGTTGAAAGGTAAGCTCGATGTTGATTATGTCCATACTTTGACCTAGACTTCAACATGTCTAGCATATGTTGGTTGAATGAGTATCACATCGTCTACTCTATCCAACTTAGAAAATATACTTAAAATTAGGGTATCAAAACTCTGATTCCGCCGATCCATGACTACCATCCAACCCTTATAATTATAGGGTTGATGTTCGATGATCGTGAACAAATGTATTCAAAATGAAAATAGAAATTTACTTTACATCATGGTTTGTTTGACCATCAACATTACCATCATGTTGCCAGACTTGGGGCATGGTGTTGCGAAGGTCATTAGGATTCTGTTGAAGATGGACGCTACCAACAATCATACAGAGAGATTGATCCTTCTCGAATATGCTCTGTGCATCTACATGCACCCAGGGCCGGTCCTGAAAAATATTGGGCCACAAACAAATTCAAAATATGGATCGACCCATTAATTATAAAAACCCTTCACAAATCGCATAGAACAAGACTCGAACTCATAACAAGGAATTAAGAGAAACTGAGCCAAACCGCTAGACCACTGTTAATGTTTTGACAAAATGACAACCGGTAAATAACTTATAAATAAAAGGGGCCGCAAGTCTAAGCTTGACCAGTTTAGGCTCAGAGTCGGGCATGCATGCCCAAGTTTGGCTAGCTTGGGCTCAGGATCGGGCCTGCATGCACCTCTCATGACTATTTGACTTTTCCAATATCAAAATTTTGGAAGGATTTCCATAAATTGAAATTGACCATCGTTGTACAACTTGAAGAAGATAGGGAAAAGAGATAAGGGTGATAAGAAATTGAGAGAAAACCAGTCAAGGACTAGAAAAAACACTCGGTTCCTAGATTGAAGAGAAGAAATCCTAGAACGAAAGCTTCTAATGAAAAAATATAGTCGAGTGTTTAGTGTCTGATAAATTAGTTATTAGTAGGCCTGGGCAAAAAACCCATACTCGAATACCAACCCGAAACCGACCCGAGAAAAACCAAACCAAATCCGGACCGAAGTTTCTTTAAAATCCGAGTGGGTTACAATCCGGCGGTTTTTATACCCGAAACCCAAATGGGTACCCGAAAAACCCGAATTTAAGCTTAAATATTCAATATTTTAAGTGTTTTTAAAACTTT
>OVAO01001988.1:0-13686 GCA_900406285.1 Biscutella auriculata
TAACCAAAATCCATCCGCTTAGTCCCTTTTATAATCATCTTTCAATCGTCTAATTTCCAAATTACTTGCCTTGTTCAATTGCTTTTCTTCTTGTTAGAATAAGTTCGTTTAGTGACAAAACAATCTATCTTATTAACCTAGACTTAGCATATCTATCCATAGAAGTAGTGCTTAGACAATTTCCCGAAAGTGGTTCGATATATCTCGGATACTTGTATCCACCACTATTCTACATTTGATAACAATAGTTATATTAGTCTTCTCTTTAATCAATAAGGAGTGGGCAAATATTTTATGATCAATCATCAATTTTATAATGATTTATTGTTATTAGATTATTAAATAAAACAAAACGTAGAAAAATTGTGGGTTTGACACATGACCTCCAATGATTCTCTTTTAATACATAAGAGGATGAGATAATTTAAAATTTTCATAGTAGATTTAAAATTTCCACTTCTCTTTTTTCTCTCTTCTCTTTCCCCACGGACACTCTGAGTCAGATGGTGAAGCTCTCCTACTGGAGAGGAGTGATTCAGTTTTTGGTCACCACTTCTTCTTAGAACCGCATGAGGAGTTCTGATTCGCGACTGAGTTAAAGTGGTATCCATTCACCGGCACCTCCTCCGATCCAGTGTGCTCAGGTCGCGAAAACTGGTGCTAAGCTTTGGGGAAAGGTGTTCTCCCAGCCGAATACCCGGAGTAAGCTAGTGTTAGTAGTCCTTGAGCATTGCGACGACGGATATGAACACTTGACGACGACGGTCGACGGCGCGACTAAAGATGAGTGCTTAGATTAGGTTTAAGGTTTGTATTGGACCTTGGGCCGAATCTTATGTAATGGTTTCATGGGCTTTAGTTTGGGTCTTGTATGGATTGGGTCCGACTTGAGTTTTAATAAAGAAACATTTAAAAAAAAAATTCCAATGTTAATCAACAAATTTTGCTTTATTTGATACTATTTTAATATATTCTCTCATTTAAATATAACTAGGTTAGGATCCGACCATGCCTGAAATTTGTTGTTATCATAAAAAAAGTTGTTAATTTTTTAATTTTTTGAATGTATTTATTAGATTGTTCTTTAAATATTTATCTTCTATACAATAGTTCAATTGAATTTTGAATAAAGAAAATTTAATTGAAAAAACGTGATAGAATATGTTTATTTGAATAATTAAAAAAAAACTAAAGTAAGAAATTTATGATTTTAAATAAAGAAATTTTGTGATTGAAAAGACGAGATATAAATAATTTTTTATTAAGAATATATTGTTTGCCAATAGGTTTAATATATTAAATTTTTAAAATAAAAATAACGTAGAAAAATTGTGCGTTTGACATGTGACTTCCAATGATTTCTCTTTTAATATATAAAAGGATTACAGAAAATATATAAACTTAGATTTAAAATATATATTTTAAATAAACTATATTATCAATTCAAAATTTAAACAACGAAAAGAGTTTCTTAAATATATTTTATTTGAATAAGTTAACTTTTATTTAAAACTAAAAGAATATTTTTATGATTTTAAATAATTTAATTATTTATTAAAATTATAAAAAAATTGGTGGAATATAAATTTGTGATATATTTTTAATTATTGTACGTTGGTTAAAAAATTGTATTTATGTTTTCTATTTTTTTTCTATTTATCTTCAATAAAATATATTTATCCTTTAAAAATTTAAACAAACAAAAAGATTTTCTAAAATATATTTTTAGTTAAATTGAAATACATATATTTTTAGTTTTGTATTTAAGTTTTCTAATTTGAGTATTCAGTATTTATTTAAATTAGGTTTAAGATATTAAACTTTTAAAATTAAAATAACATATAAATCTTTTTAGAAACAGATTTAAGATATTAAATAAAATAAAAAATAACATAGAAAACTGTTTGACAACAAGTTTTAGATATCAAAATTTTAAAATAAAAAACAATCTAAAAAATTGTAGACTTGACACATCACCCTAATCAATTCTCTTTTAATATATAAGAGGATGTCAATCCATATATTTTGATTTATTTATTACTACTTAAACACCTTTAGAAAAATCTAACAATAAAAATACAAAACGGTAACATATCATACGTGATATATTTATAACCTCTAAATAATATTGATAGCATCATCATAACAACATCATCATAACCTCTAAATAATATTTGCGCACTCCCTATTGTATTAAGGAGGAGACTAACACTACTATTATGATCAAATGTAGAATAATGGTGGATACAAGTATTCGGGATATATCGAACCGCTTTCGGGAAATTGTTTAAGCACAACTTCTATGGATAGATATGCTAAGTCTAGGTTAATAAGATAGAATTTTTGTCACTAAACGAACATATTCTAACAAGAAGAGAAACAATTGAACAAGACAAGTAATTCGGAAATTAGACGATTGAAAGATGATTATAAAAGGGACTAAGCGGATGGATTTCAGTTATTGACTCGGACGGTTTAATCCTTTGGTTTGCTACTCATTAACAACATCTAAAATGGTTATCCTTGATCTAGTAGCTATCCGATATAGATAATTCCAATCCCTTGGTAAATACCCTTTACCAAAACATACAAGTATCAATCCCTTGACTAAATGCATGAATTAACAAGCATTAAAACCNAGACATTTCATTGAACACCTTCTAGGCGAGAAATGCCTAAGTTCTAGAATTGATTAACTACTTCCATTCTAGCCTTAAACACATCAATCTAGTGAGGATAAGTTGATTTCAAGCCCTAAATAGCAAACCCAAGTCTTAAACTACCCTAATCTACCTAATCCATCCACTTAGAAAGGTAACTACTCACTACGCATGAGATTAACACAAAGCAAAGATAAAGAAGACATGATTAATAGTAATAAGATAGATTAGAGTGATAAACAACAAGAATCTTCCAAGAGAATACAAACAAAAACAAGGAAAAACTATAAGATAAAAATAGTAAGTTTTTTTTTTCTAAAGTTCTAGGGTTCCTTCTATTTATAGAAGGTCCCTTCTCGAGCAACAGTCCCGGGCTGGCAAACCGGGACACTTTTGTGTCCAGGCCGGGACCCTTAGGATGTTGGCTTTGGGGATCGATAGTCCCAGACTGGGTAGAGCCTCCAGGCCGGGACGGTTACTCCGGGACGCTGGGGCAGAGAGTTATCCCGGGCTATGCTGGACCGAGATCTTGGCCGGGATGGTGTTTTGGATACGGAGAGAAGATGTCTGAGGCTAGTCTAGACCGGGACTGGCTGGTTCCTTGATCGTGACTCTTTGCTGAGTTTTGACATAGTTTTAGCTCGGCTTGCAAGTGATTTTCCAATTGATTCGCGTTTTGTCCTTCGGTTGATTCACACCTGATATATGCAAATGCAATGCAATATGACCTAGAAAGACTCTAAATGCAAGCTAAAACCGAATAAAAATGAATGAAAACTAGTCCAAAAAACGATAAAAACACAACATATCAACTCCCCCAAACTTATCCTTTGCTTGCCCTAAAGCAAAACAAATTCCAAGTGAAGAAGAGAGATTTGAAAAACGAAAACCAGGCAATTCAAAAACCAAAGGAGAGAGCGTTTTCAATTAAGCACGACTACTTATCTCATGATCTAAGCCAATTCGCAACTTAATACCAAGCTTTAGCGATCCCCTCAACCATTCTAAGTTGCTTTCTTACATTCGTTCACAATGGAGCATGGAACATGATCAAAATATACCATGAGGCTTTGTTTGGTTCGGTTTAAAGGGGTCTCCAAGCTGAAGAGAAAGTTTCACACGACATGAGGTTAGTTGTAATACGGTTTCTCTCGCGGAGTGAAGAAATCATAGTATAAGCAAGAAAGATTAAGAGCAATGGGGCATGTCCTATAAAGCATCCATCTACACCCAATACCTCAATCTTAATCTACCCGCTTTCCTTTCAAAATCTCACAAAGTTTTGAATTTCATTTCAAGAGATCTTTTCTTTCTTTTTAAACCATGACTCTTTTCATTTTTCTTTTTGCAACTATCTACCAAAGACACATCTCATTGATCAACTAGTTTCTTTTAAAACTTTCCTCTTGGTGATAGCTTTCTTTTAATTTTCTTTTTCCTTGAATCAAGACATTTTGAATCTCTTTTTCTTCTTTCTTAGTGTTTTTCTTCTTCTTTCCCTTATACCAAACTTCTCTTTTCATTTTCTTTTTTTCAAACAACCCATCTCAATAGACAAGAATTACTTAAGCTATCCTTTAACCGAGTGATCTCAAGTTTTAGATATACCCAAACATTTTCTTTTTCGTTCCAAGCCTTTTCTACCTAACTACCTGGATGGATGCTTCTAATTGCCGCTCAAAATCTTGCACGATTTTACAAAATCATCAACACTTAATAAGAATGAACTCACAAGTGTTCGGGCTAAGGTAGAAATGGGTGAGAGGAAATCGTCTTTAAGGTGAGAACGACCAAGCCGGGCTTAAGTGTTTGGTTTCATTGCCCGAAACTTGCATGAAAAGGTTAGAAAACCACAAAGCACAACTGAAGTATAACTATCATGCTAATTAACAAGTTCAATATAAGATTCCAATAATGGCGAAAGCAAACTTAGTTTAGCAAGTATCAATGCAAGAGACAAAGCTTTTCTAAGCATCATGGTCTATGGCTTAGAGTTCAAGATGCTTCGATGCTACTTAAATCGAGATCGATGGCCTTAGTTTTCAAACACATTGGTTTTCTTTTGAAAAATGAATTCCTAAGCTAAATGAGACTCGATTATATACAAGACTAAAAATTTGGATTTTTCAAGAGGGAGCTAGAATTAAAATTTTGGATTTTCAAATGGGATTTTGGATTTTGAAATGGGAGCTAGAAGTGAAAAAAAATTGATTTTCAAAATGGGAACAAAAATAAGACGCAAGAAAAGAAACTGAAATAACACCGTCTCAGTGTAATCCAAATCCAAGAAAAGAAACTGAAAAGACTGAAGCAAAAGTCTACAAATAAAATGGGGAAACATGCACATAATCAAGTGTGAAACAATACCTACATGTAGTAGGTGGTGGGATCGAAATCTTCGTCCGAATCGAACGTCGGGAGCTCGTTGTCCGAAGAGTAAGCTGGTGGAGAAGTGATCGGGCGGCGACGTCTCATCTCGAATGCATGAGAATGAGGAGGAGAAGGCTCGAGAGCTTCGTAAGTCGTGTTGGTGTGCCTCGTGTATGTGAGCATTGGGTCTGCTCCACTGCTACTCTCTCATGTGGTCTTGCAAGACATCAAGCTAGTCATCTGCTTGAACCGCTCGTCGTAGCTCTTCAACTTCTTGTTTACCGCTTGCCGAAACTTCTTCTCCTTGCTCAACCGCTTCTTCACTGCCTTGACCGTGTTCCTCAGCGAGTGATCCAAATACTTGAGCCAGCTGAGCTTTCTGTTGTTGGCCAAAACCAACTCCCTAACCATGCCGGGCTGAGATGGAACCTCCAAAGTTGCGCTAAAGTATCGAGCGCTACCGAATACCTCGCGCGGAGGGCTCGCCTCATAGTCATGAAGTGGCTCATCATCATCTCGCTGAACTGGAGAACCGAGAGCAACTGTGTAGGGGACGAGATCAACGCGCTGACCGCCCGTCCGAGGAACATGTTGCACCAAATTACCCTCGGGAACATTGAAGGCGACGTGGTCGGCCGACTCAGTTTGGTCCATGAGTCGGGGCACGGGGAGCGGGATGTACCTCTCTCTCATATTGTCGTCCAGAAACTGGTACAGCGATCGACCCATGAAGAGAATACCGTACATGTAACGGCATCGGCGGAGATGAGACAAGTTCAAGAACCTCGAACCAACACTCTCGGCATCCAAGGTCGCTCCCACATATCTGAGCATGGGAGTGATCCAACCACCAATCGAGAGCTGTGGTTCCTTGTCCTTCCTATAGAAAAGACGGTCCTGCGACTCCAACAGCTCGAGGCAAAAGATATTGACCATGCTCGGACGCAACTCTTCCAATCTCAGGAACAAAGAGTAATCCATCTGCTTAGCTCGGATAAGAAGCCCGAGACCCAATCTCAGAAGGCTCATCTCGGTGTTGTAGACCTCCCTTGTCTCCTTTCTGGCCACTATAGTGTTGGCCAGGATTTTCTGCACATATTTAACTGCAGGGTGTCTAATGGTACCAGCTTTGGTCTTCCTCGCCTTGAACTCTTTGTTGATTGAGCAGACTCTGTTGCAGATCAACACATTCTCCCAATGCGACTCCTCAAAATCAGCAGCTCCTTCCAGACGGAACCCGTAAATCCTCGAAATCTCAGCAAAGCTAACAACGTGGACCCTCTTGTCCATACCCACAAGCCTCAGGAAGCCACCTCCATAATCACTTGAGTACACAAGGCAGGTGATGTAAACCTCAACGCTAGCAAGGAACAAACATGTCGCCTATTTGTAAGACTCATGCTGCATACTCATGACGCTCCCGAGGCCCATATAACCCATAATCATGGCCACGTCGTCCAAGATCCCTAGAGCGCCCAATGTTGGGGGATCCGGGAAGTACGTGCCAAGAAACTTGTACTCCATGAACTTCTTAAAAAGTTGAGAGGTGGTACGCTTCTTGAGCTTGAGCTTGGCCTTCTTCACCTTCTCTAGGCGCAAAGCGTTTATCTGGGTGTTGGTTGATTGCTCGGAGTTCTCGGCAATGATCTTACGTTGAGCCGCATCTTTCCGGGACCAAACGCGGGTGGCTCCTTGCAACATAGGGTCCGCATTTTGTTGCTCTTAAATGGTTTCTTTTCGCTTCCTAGGTGGAGAAGAGGAAGACGCTACTCCCTTCTCTTTGTTACCTCTTGATGATCCTCTCTCGCGACCCATAATATTCCTACAAGAGAAATTAGGCGTTTGTCAAATGTTTCACAATATGAGGAAAAAATCACAAAGCCTGATCATCAAAAGATATGAATTCTATTAATTAACAATCGAAATCATGGTAAGTGATTAAGGAATCATCTCAAGAGACATCAAAAACCCCCAAACTTCGAATAAATAATCTGAATTTAGCAATTACGAGTCAATGGGTAAATCGATAGATCCAATTTCAACAAGGAAGCTATATGCATTTGGTTCTCAACTAATTCGTGTGCAATACCTAGCTTCAGTTCAATCAATTCAAACTCAAAACTCAAATTTTGCAAAAAAAATCCCAAAACCAAGAAAGCTCAAGAACAAAAGTCCTCCAAAATTTCAAATTCCATAGAAATTGATAATGAGGGTAAATCTAAGCAACAAATCAATCAAAAATCATTCAATCAACAACCAAACATGCATTTGCATCATCTAACCACCTAATTTCGAGTTCCAATTAGCACATTTCACTAAAGAGAAAGAACTCAAAGATTAGTCGATTTCGGGATTTACCTCGGTTAGAATTGATTTTTGAATGAAGAAATTTGTATAGAACGAAGTTCTTTTGAGTTTGGAAGTTGAAATCGTTGAAAATGGTGAAAAATCAAAAATTCCCTTTGAAAACCTAGAGTTTTCGGCGAAAGAGATGAAGAGAAATGAAGAAATGAGTGAGAAAATTCGAAAAATCTCGTTTAAACCCGTGTTTCTCACCTCGTCCCGGTCTGGGTAATGCCTCCAGACCGAGACTGTTTTTCCTGGGAGCCTTAATGAAATTGAGTCCTGGACTGGGAAAAGCCTTCCAGACCGGGACGGGTTGACCGGAACTGTCTCCTGGAACGATCAGAACAGATAGTCCCAGGTTAGATACCCCAGGACACTCACTGGGACTCGTCGAGAGGATTTTTCCAGAACACCGTCCCAAATTAGATTAGCCCGGGATGCTCACCGAGACTCGCCCCATGAATTTTAAAATTCCTAGGCATCGTCATGGGGTGCTAGACCGGGACTGTCTCCATTCCAGACCGGGACGGGTTTCTGTCTGATTTCTCTTGCCTCTTTTTCTTGCAAATCCAACTCCTCCAGGATGGTGGATTCAGTCGCAAACGGACTGGATTATCAAATACCTGCGAGGAAAAAGGATTGCAACCAAACGAACAAAGAAACATAAATCTACTTAGAACAAAATAAGAAAATAAGATTAGTTTTTAAGACAAGATCATAAGTAAATATACAAAAAGGATATCTAGGGAATTCCGCCCAAGCGGGCTTGTTTTAAGTCCTTAGCTTGACTTCACTTCCCGCTATTCACGGGTTCTCATTGACTTCAAGGTCGCGCGCAATTCTGCCATCTCTCTTCTAGCATTGCGGCTTTCTCTTCTCGTTTGCTCCCTAAAAAGAGTGATATTAATGACAAAGTCGACATGATTCCTACTTTGTTGGGTTCGATGAGCGTCCAATACTCTCCGGTTCTCCCGGACTTCACCTAAGATTTTCCTCAATTGGCCTTGGACGACGTCTTGCAATGGGGCTTCTTCATTGGGTGGTAACAATTGCTTATCATTGGGAGCGTGTATTGGTGAGTAGTAAACTTCTTTATCAACCCGAGTGGGGATCCTTCGTCCAGACTGGAAGTCGATACTCGCGCTAGCATCGCTCAAGAAAGGCCTCCCGAGAACAATATGATTCAAGTCATGCAAGGGCATCTCGAATATATAGAAGTTGGTAGACACCACTTTGTCAAATATCTCCAAGCATTAAAAACCATTCCCGTAGGTTGTAATCTTGGTCCTTCAAAGGTCCGGAGATCCCATAAGGGTGGGTCTCAGATTTCTAGCCCCAACGTTCCGCACATCCCTCTCGTGATCGCATTCACAACCAACCGCGAATCACACAACACTTCGGCAATCCAATACCATTGAATTCTCATGTCTACTCGATACAATCCAAGATCCAAGTCTCTCACTTGTATTGGTACTCAATTCGGGATTTCCTCCGGTGGGTTGTCAATTTCTCCAAACCTTCCAACTATCAGTTCTTCGTCTTCTTCGTTCTCAACCTCCTCGTCGTTCAACCACGAGAGCGTTAGTTCCTTAGGTTTCCTCTCATGCCATCTCTCCATCTTGTACAAGTGTTCTTTGCCATCCTTAAGGTCAAAACCAATGGTGCCCATCTTCTAACTAATCTCGGCCTCCGTGGCCGCCAAGAAAGGTCTTCCCAACACTAATTTCTCATTACTTTCCTTTTCCATTTTTAGTACCACGAAGTCCGTGGGTACAACAATATTTTCAAGCACGAGAGGTACATCTTCTATCATTCCTTCAGGTTTCCTTGATGAAGTGTCCCCGAGCATGATATTTTTCCTACAAGAGACAAAAGAAGAATAGCCAAGTTGGTTAGCAACCGTTAGTGGCATCACGTTCACGCTTGCACCTAGATCGCATAAGCAATTATCAATTTTAATCGAATTAATGGAACAAGGGATGACGAAACTCCCCGGATCGTTTTGCTTATGAGGACAGCAAGGTGGTATCGTGATTGGCGCATAGATGTCGGCAAGAATTCATGCACGAGAGCATTTAGGTCCCTGATGTTTTGGATGGAGAGGTCCTTCTTTGCTTGGGGGACCTTTAGGCTTGCGAGATGGGCGATGAGTTGTGGCATTTTGGTTTTGATTTCTTGCATCTTTTCGAGGAGTATTTCCTTCGCAAATCGCCCCGGATAAGGGAGCTTATGAACATACGTCTCGACTTTCTTCGGTTTAGTGGCTTTTTCTTCTTGAATGATTTCGTCTTTGGCAAGAGACACCCCCAAACTTGGTTTTTCATCGTCCTCGATGATTGGCGCAGACGAGATGGTGTTGACGAAGAATCCCCGGGAAGACAAGAGATGCCTTTTCCGGGAAGAATCCTCGGTTGTCGTTGAGAAGAAGAGGCTACTTGAGCCATTTGGTTGTCAAGGGTCTTGACGTGAGAGTTGAGCGTCTCAATCTTGGAGTTTAGGTCGGTGTAAACGTTGTCAATCTTTAGATGCATTTATTTTTTAAAATTCCCGAGGCTAGCGGACTCTCGGGCTTGCCCCTCTAGTAGTTGTTTTAACATTGAATCGGTAGATGATGACGGGTGATGTTGAGAAGAAGACGATGGACCTTGTTGTTGTGAGTTGAACCCCAGTGGGTTGTTGTTGTAAGCTTGCTTGTTGTATCCTTGGTTGGGGAAATGACCCATTTGGTTATTGTTGTAGTTGTTGTTGTTGAAACTTGGCTTTGCTTGATGTTGTGGGGACACTTGATCACCCGGATTAGCAACATTTGTGTTGCGGTATGAGAGTAATGAGTTCGAGTTGAAATTCCCGTAATTGTTTCATTGCTAACCTTGATTACCCACGTAGTTTACTTCTTCCGATTGGTGATAAAAAACGACGTCCTCCTCAACTGAATCCATAGCATGAACGGGTGCACGTTGAAAAGTGAACATCTTCTCAATCTTCTCATTTAACGCCTTTAACTCCGCCTTATAGGAGGAGTCGCGGGAATCTTCCTGGTGTGAATATGAGCGGTCATAGTCACCACCATAGGAGGAATCACTTTGGACAAGACGCTCAATGAGAGTTGAGCCATTTTCCGGAGTAATAAAGAAGAAGTCACCCCCGCTTGCCGTGGTGAGCATCGTTTGATAGTCCTTGGAGAGCCCGTTGTAAAACATGACTAAGAGAGAGGAGTTGTCGTACCCATGGTGGGGGCAATCCAAAGTTAGCTTTTTAAATCGCTCCCACGCCTCCAAAAGCGTCTCCATCCCTCGCAATTTAAATGTGGAGATATCTCCTCGTAGTTTTATCGTGCGGGCTTGCGAGAAGAATGTGGTGAGGAAGGCATTCTTGCACTCGGCCCATGTTGTAATAGAGTCGGTTGCTAGGCCTTGCACCCAATCATGCGCCTTGTCGCCAAGAGAGAAAGGGAAGAGACGCAATTTGTATGCGTCTTCCGTGACACTGTTGATGACAACCGTTCCACAAATCCAATCAAAACGCTTTAAATGTTGAATCAGGTTCTCCGTGGGGGCGACCCTCAAATTGATCACGCTCAACGAGATTGGACATTGACGTTTTGATCTCAAAGTCGTTATTTTGTATCGGTGGTGGTCGGATGTCGGATGGTACGACATGGACTCTAGGGTCGTTGATTGCCCCGGGTGATCATGCACCTACAAACACAAGGTAGAGAAATAGGAAAGATTAGTAATGAGATGGTGTTCTGGACACGGAGAGAAGATGTCCCGTACTAGTCCAGACCGGGACTGGCTGGTTCCTTGACCGGTACTCTTTGTTGAGTTTCGACATAGTTTTAGCTCGGCTTGCAAGTGAATTTTCGATTGATTCACGTTTCGTCCTTCGGTTGCTTCACACCTGATAAATACAAATGCAATGCAATATGACCTAGAAAGACTCTAAATGCAAGCTAAAACAGAATAAAAACGTATGAAAACTAGTCATAAAAACGATCAAAAACACAACATATCACATATACAAATAGATTTTTTTAAGTATTTTTCTTTCTCATAAATACAAAATAACGGTATATAATGTGGAGGTATTTAATATCAAGAACTATAATAGTTCTCTAATATCATTTAATTAAAAAGGTAGTTTCCCACATAAAATACGGATAAAATTATATTGCATATTAAAATAAAAATTTATTAATAACGTATACAATATTATTTTAAAATAAATCTAATAAAATATAAAAATAAGTTAAGATTATCTTAATATATGTAAGATAAATCTAACAATAAAAAATAAAAATCATAATATCTAATCCTTAATATGTTTTTTTTACTTACGAAAACAATAAAATTCATTAATTTATTATTATGCTACTTTAATCTATTTTATATTTAACTACAATCTGAATCCAGAGTCTGTGCTTAATTTGTTATTATTTTATTAAATATAATATCAATTCACAAGTTCTGCTTTATTTGTTCCTCTTTTAATATATCTACTAGGATTGTCTCCGTAATATTTTAAGGGTAATGTATTTTTAAATTATAATATTACGATATATTAAGTTTATAGAAAATTATATTTTTAAAGTTAAATTTGTGATTAATAAATATTAATAAATAACTTTCTGTAAATTTATTTAATTTTATAATCTTTTATTTTAAATAAAATAATAAAAAATTGGTTATATATTGAATTTGAATCATGATTTTACCCGTTAATTAACCCGTTTGACCATTGTATTAAAGATAACATTTTAAATGCTTTTTTGATAAAAGTTGTTTAAAAACGTTTCTAACTAATAACATAAGTCCAATATCAATATAATTTGATTTACTGTTATATTTATTAGAACTATATGTACAAAATTTTGTAAAAAAAAAATCTGTAATTATATTTTATTTTATTTCTCTTGGAAAAATTCCAAACATAAACTTTATATATTCATTATACTTCTTTTACGAAATATCGAAATTTATTTGAATTTATATATTTTTGAATTATTAAATACTATTGTATTTTTTTATCTAAAGTGGATAAATTTTTATATAACAATTTTTTATTTATCTCTATTTAAATTTATGATAAAATCTTCAATTCTCAGTTTAATTTGTTTTATTTCAATTTTACCCAAATATTTTTAGTTTATTCTTTAAATTGATTTATCAAATGGCATATAATATATTTTTTTAATGATATTAGTTTATTTTCATAAAAGTGATTTTAAAATAATATTATAGAGATGTTAAATATATATAAGAAGATAAAATTATGTATAACATTATTATTATATACTAAAACTTATATTTAAATTACTGTAATTATGCTATGTATTGGGTAAAAAAATGTATATCTTGTATTTTTCATAATAGATATGTGTTGACAAAAAAGCAGATATGTATAATTTAGAATATACTAAGTTATATTTTTATTTAGGTGTAGGCTAAAAATGTTAATATATATGAGAAAATAAAATTATATAGAACATTAACAAAAAATAAAATTATATAGAACATAATTATCAGATACTAAAAATTATTTAAATTATTGTAATTATATTATATGTTGGACAAAAAATCTAAATTGAATAAATTTAAAAAGATAGGTAAATTAAGTATCTTGTTGAAAAGGATAAATTAAATATTAAAATAATTTGATTTTTTAAATTCTATTTAAATTCGTTTTAAAATTTAAATTATATTTAAAATTCGTTGTTTAAGTAGTATCTTGTGAGAAAATATTTAATTTTCATGTTACACAAATATTTTCAGTTTTATCCTTAATGAAAATCACATATATTTCCAATTTTATCTTTAATAAATATATTTATTTTGTTCTTTAAATTATTTTTTACAATGGCATATCATATAATATTTTAATGAATTTTATGTTAGTAACTCTGAATTAATACTATAGAGATTACTCTGTGATTTTTTTATAAATCAAATATTTTACAATAAAAACAATTTTCTATATGATTAAAATAAAATAAATGAAGAGGATAACATAATGACAAAATGTGATATATTTTAATAAGAAAATAGAGATTTTTCAAATATATTTTACTGAATAATTTATATTCGTTTTAGAAAAAAAAAATCCAATAGAATATATCGAAAAAGATTAAATTTAAATTAGAAAGAATAGCTAAAAAGAGTACCCTTTTAAGATTTAATAGCCAAAAAGGGCACCAAATGGATTTTAGGCACTTTCTTGATGTGAATTGTCCATTAAAGCCCTCATGTGTTATATATTTTTTTTTTTATGATTTATTATTTTTCCTCATGTGTTATTTCTATTTATCTATTTT
>OVAO01001990.1:0-13683 GCA_900406285.1 Biscutella auriculata
GTTCTCCAAGTCTGGTATATCAGCAATTTCGTAGCTCAAGTCGTCAACAAGGGGCGGTATATCGAATTCCTCATCATCAATGTCTGCTAGATTCCTCTCTGGCAATGAATTAACACGAGTACCACCACCAACCCCAAAGCCACTCCCAATCGCATGCGCAACTCTCTTAGTCCCGCTACTACCAGCCATGTCTTGGCGTCCACAGTTAAGAAAATCTAGGTTCGGAAAACGCATTCCGGAACACTCCTCCTTTGGGTCGTCTACCATCACTGCATTACCACGTCCCACTACCATATGGTCGAATGCATTGTTAGTATAAGACATATACTCATACGCATTAGACCCACCGCATGGTTCCTCAATCAAAGGTTCCCAGAAATCTTTGTCATAACCCCTCGGTCGCACATCTACAGCCTCCATATCAGATACTTCAACACCGTCAGCGTCATCATCTTCACCGTCTGAAAAATTAAGATTGACTGCGCCAGAAGAACAATTAATATCCTTAGTCCCACACCTCTTCGCACTTCTAAGATGTTCTTCCACAATTTCAACCTCCTTCAACCATTCTGGTGTCACTTCTTCAGTACCCACGTTACTTGAACTACGAAAACCCACATTCTCCATCGGTGAAAAAGACACACATTTCTCCTTCTCAGGCAATACACTTCTAGCCTTAGTCATCGCTTCCGGAGTTCTGAAAGAAGAGTCATCTTCGGCACAACTAAAGGTTACACACATATTCTTGATCTCGCCTCTAAAAAACCCTCTTACGAAAGCTTTGAACCCGGCGTGCATTCTTATCAACACCGGTGAAGTTCGGGGACAAATTCCAGACTCTAATTGAACAAGGAGCCAGTAACTTAGCACAGTTTTGACAACCGTTTCCTCACCAAATTCCAAGGTCACAATTTCACGAACATCCTCAAAACTAAAACTCTCTTCTATGCTCACTACACCGGACATCTTACCTTTGTCAATTACGAAATCCCAACTTCCATCGTCGCAACATTTCCACACACCCGCTAACACATGACAACTCTTCGCCATTACCTAGAACAAGAACAGAAAAACGTTTAGAACTCAAGCGAAACCAACCACACAATCATGTACAAACAACATTACTAGATAAACACTCACAGTCCAGTTACGAGACTGTTCTTCGAAGATTTGAAGAAAAACAACTAAAAATCGCTGCAGATAAAGGGATGTTATCTCAGCTTTAGAAAATAGCAGAAATCCTAAACCTATGAGAAATCTAGGAGAAAGCAAAAAACCCATCATTACAAATATCTCGAGTCCCAATGTAATCTGCTTTCTCTTCTACACATGCAAACTAGATAAATCTGAGCCCTTAGATTGTAATTGCTCCTTACTAACTAAACAGATCTAACGGCCATTCATTCTCTCGCTTTTGAACAGCATTTTTGAAAGAAGAAGAGTTGGTAAGGACATTTTCGTCCGATCATGTTGAATTTTGCTCGCAAACTCGGCGAGAAGTGTGCCAAAAATGCAAAGTGCGTTATCTACATAATAAGTCAGGAAAAGTGCCGTTTTGTCTTAATTGTCCTTTTTATAATTATATTTGGGTGTGGTCTCTGTTTCTCTGCTACATCGAGCGTGTTCGCGTTGCCTTTGTCTATGTTTATTATCATTTACTCTTCCTTTACTCTCATGTTCAATTTCATTATCATATTCTTCCTAGACAGCTTGAAGACTGATTTCATAGTTGGTCTGCAGGTTTGTGATGAGTGGTGGCCAACACTTTCTTCTTCTATATCCATTTCTAAGCTCTAGTCTTGACTATCCACAAACAACATTGATTTCACCTCTAGTTGACTGGAAAGCAGATCAGACAATCTCTTACTTTCCAAAAAATCTGTCAAATTATAAAATTAAAAGGACCATATCCTTCTTCGTCTCATAGATTTGAGATGAACTTATCAAGGTACAAAAGTGACAACTGGTCACATCACATCTTTCTGATTATACTTAATTTACAAAAAGAAGATTCATTCATCAATAACTCTATATTTAATGAGAACCAGCTTAAAAACAATATCAACGTATGGACTCACCATGATATTTCAACTGCAACATCATGATGGCTAAACTTTAGCCTCAACATGCCTTTTGTACGTCGGAATTGGTTCACCCGCGGGAGTATATACATCACACATGTCCTGAATCAAAACCATTTGACCTGAATCAAAATTCGCAACCAGAGAACCATGATCAACAAAAACAAAGCGCAAATTTCAAAAGCAATCCATACAAAAAACTTTTTTTAATTGACCTAATATACTGTTGTCATAATTAAGATTATAACAATTGCATCTCTAGTAGATTTTTATCTACAAGTGACTGCTAAAACTCATATTTCCTAAATTCATAATTACTGATATATAGTCTTCTGAGTTGTATGAAGTAAATAATATGAACTCTACAATAGATCGAGACATCAAGGTGTAGCTCAGAAGTTATCAAAGAGAATTTTATTTTTGGTATCAAAGATAAACTTCGTCGCAATGGTGCGCTGCAAATACAAGAAATAGTAATCAGCAATTTGAAGCCGATGTAAATGGAATACTCACAATGGATAATTATAATATTTCATTACCTCGTCTGGAATTTTGTCAAGAGTCCTCATCAACTGAATCTACCTTTAACGTAACTAACTGCTCCGCCGTCGCGTAGAAAGGTCTTGATACTGGAAGCCTAATTAACTCCATAAACCCTAACGAATTCTTCTCCGCCGTAGCTAAATCCCCGAAATCCCACGCACTTTGTAACGACAGGTCATAAAAACTCGTCATAGAGAAATCTGTAAACTTCATTGTTTCTTCTCTCTTGCTCTCTTCTTCCGAATACAATCAAACTGTAAGTACAGAGAACCGATGACACACGATTAACGTCTTAATACACCAAGACCAAGTGGTTAAATTCTTATTAATAAACAGTAGCTTTTTACAACAAGAACTACTCTTACAATCTTTTCTCTCTTCCTTAAGACTACCCTTAACAGAATTCGAAAAGCAATAGCTTAACCCACCCAACTCTCTCTGNCAGCAGTAGATTAAATCAGAAACAAGTTCAACACTCACATTTGAAAACTCTCTAGCTTATTAAGAGTTCGAATGCAAAAACCCTAAACCATATTCTCCCAAAATTGTTAACTCCCTAATCACTTTTAGGTATGAATATATACAATCAGAGACTAGGAAACTTTCCTAAACCCTAAAAAGAATGTTTCCCTTATACATCTGGTTTTCCTTTTCCTCAAGATTATGGGCGCATCTTTCTCACGCTTCCTGTCCACGTCAGCAAATCTTCGAGACTTCTTTATTGTCTGATGCTAATCTGCCAGCTTCCTGATTCCATCACTCAGCCGATTTGCATCTTCAATCTCCCCTTTTTGACTTAGTTTGATACTCAAGCACTCCAGTCCTTGCGCCCCTGTTTTCTTGAAACAACACATCACACAGACATAGAGAGCACATATAGCCAAGTAATGCGCAGTTATTTCTAATCCAGAAAACTATGGTACTTGTCATTCATCAGAACAAAAACTTAACCAAGTACATTCTGAGCAAAAGAAAAAAGGAGTTCAGACAAGATCAAAGAAGAATCGACAAGGCATGCCCTACATCTAACTCCCCTATACTGGTTACTATTCCCTTAACATCCCTACTGATCTTCAGCCTTCTGAGTCCGAGACGACTTATCCCCCTGCTTGAGTGCAATACCAAGTCAAAAACCAATTAGAGTCACGAAGAATCAAGTAAGACAGACGCACTTACCTGCCGCCAAAGCATCTTGCAGAAGCTTGATGGCCTGACGCATGGCTGCTCTGAGATCTGCAGCAGGTTGCGGAGTCGCCCTCTCCTTTTGCCCTTGTTGCTGCTAGATGGCACCGCTGCAGGAACATGGATCAGGTGCTGAGCCGCCAAAAACCTGGTCACCAGACTTGGGAAGGGCAGGAACATTTTTGACTCAGGAGATTTGGCCAGTTCCAGAATATGATCAAACACCAGCTTCCCAAAGTCAAAGGGGATTTGGTTCATGATCTGATAGACGATCCACGCGCGCACTGGTCTTGGATAGCCACCGTTTGAGGTCGGAGACCAGTTGGAGCAAGCTAGCCGGTACAAGCTCCTGACAGTGTCATTACACTCCCCCACCTTCCACTGAGACCAACGCACAACCTTCCCGTCAGACAAAAATTATGCCACTTCGTTGGAAGACATCAGCAACACCTCTTTCTAACGCTCTCCGGCTTCTACCGGGGCCAGACCGAAGAGGGCGTTAACCCTGGCAGGGGAGAACTCGTACTCCCATCCTCTGACAGTCACATTGAGTGACTCAGAACCAGCCATCTCAGGAGGAAGATTAGCCCAGAATTCCTAGATGACATCTAGATCAAAAGAGTCGATCTGGGACACAGTGCTCAGGATCCCGGCATCGGCGATGAGAGATCGGACCGGATCACGCTCGGCAAACTTGGCTTGAACCTCCTTGATCCAGCCCTTCCGGTTCTGAGACATAATCACGTAACGGTTTTGCGCCGTCAAGGAGGTGAAGCGAGAGCCATCGAGCACGGCGGTAGGTTTCGATGTCTTAGGCAGAGGAACCTCCGACTTGATCTTCTTTGCGGACTTCTCCTCCTTCACCCGCACACAGGAGCACAGAGCCCTCTTTCTCACGGACGGCGGAGCCAAACTGGTTTTGGACCCAGTGTGAGAAGATTCCCCTGAGAGATCGATGAGTTCGGGGTGATGAGAGGCACCTGCTGAGGCAGCACCAACGGAACATGGGAAGGAGACGAGACAGGATTCTCCGATGCCGATGTCTCCTTGGGCGGTGACAGAGGCACATGCAGCGGGAGCGGAGGATTGATCGGAGGATTCTGCTGAACCTGGGGCAGATCTTCCTTATTCGGGACTTCTACGATCACCGGCACAGGCGGAGAGACCGGACCTTCAAACAACACGAGCTCGTTCCCCTGGATATCTTCAGGGTTCAACTGAGGAACAGAGCTTTCTTCCCCGTTCAAATCCCCATGAAGAGATTCACCGCCAGCCGGAGCGAGTTTCTTCATCAAATTTCCGATTGCCGACATCATACTGAGGGTTTGAGGGTTTTTTTTTTCCTTTTTGATTTCTTTCGTTGATACTGTGGAAACAGGAACCACGAGCCCTCTCTCTTTAAAGTGATGTGATGCCAACGGTTGGAATACCAAAGGTTGGGGAGATGAAGCGGTAACCCTAAAGCACACTCAAGTTTTCCCTCCCTTTCTCTTTTGGAGATATGAGCAACACGGGCCTCACCCAAAGCTTCAGGGCCCAATACTTTTGCATGGGCCTTATCTCACCCTGGGCCTGACCTGAACCTGTAGAGACAGCACTCGATAACCATAAGTGTATTTTTTTCTTTTGATTCATACTTGACACGGACAAATTTCTCAATTTAATCAGGATAATGTCACCCTTTTAACATCATCATCATCCGACTCATGAGAGGTTTACTCGAAAAATTACACATAATGAGACACATACATACACTGTGACCTGATCGGATAAAGATTACCTCACAAGGGTCTGCGGCTGCGTGATCAGGTTCAGTACTCAGGGCTTTCACACACAAATGGCTCCCCCAGCGTAGTGATGTAAATAGCGAGTCCTGGGTGACGTGTCTAGTCTTTCGCACTGTCATACCTTCATCCTGATTCACTGTGATCCTCTGGCTACCTGATCTGATGCATACAAGGCAGCTGGATATTTCTTTGGGTAGGGTAATTCGTTGAGTTTTTTTTGCTCACGAACCATCAGAGGCGGAAGTTACATCTGTAACCCCTTTACCACTAGATTGACTCACAACCTCCCTTTCTTTACCTTCATTATTATTTTTTTGTTTTTGTTTTTTTTTCTCCTTCCGGACCTCTGATCGATACGTACCGGATTTCTGCATGGCGGAAATCACATATGTAACCCCTTCACCACTGATTGAATAGCACCTTCCTTTTGTTTTTTTTTTGTTTCCTGAGTCAGTGTGGGTTGCTCATGTAGCATCACTTGACTTCTCAGCATACAATGTGTGAAACCGTCCCACACCATCCTTCCCACAGCTCTTTGACTTCCTTGATGAAATAAGACCAGACCAATAGGAACCGGGTCCTCAGAACGGTATGACAGGCAACTTTTTTGCACATCACTCTACCTAGACAAGACTCGTAAGAAGCGAAGGTTATATTCACATACGATGAGGGGTCATTTTTCAAGCCCCTTTCATGACCCTGACCTGCACACTTCACAACGCATATTAGATTTCACACACACCGATTGCCTTTCTAAGATTGACAAATCGGTTGAAATCAAGTGGTTTGGTAAAAATATCAGCAAGTTGGTGCTCAGTGCCAATATGCTCAACTACAATCAGTTTCTTTTCAACCAACTCACGAATAAAATGATGACGAATATCTATATGTTTAGTTCGAGAGTGTTTTACCGGATTCTTGGCAATATTAATGGCACTTTGATTATCACATTGAATCAACATAGAGTCAGAAATCATACCATAGTCTGCTGCCATCTGCTTCATCCACATCAACTGAGTGCTGCAACTTCCCAATGCGATATATTCAGCCTCTGCTGTAGATAGAGATACACTGTTTTGTTTCTTGCTGTGCCATGAGATGAGATTGTTGCCCATGAAGAAACAGCCACCGCTGGTTCTTCTGCGATCATCTAGTGATCCTGCCCAATCAGCGTCACAGTACCCCATGAGATTTTCATTCGTCTCCTTCGTATAGAAGATTCCGAGTTGAGTTGTGCCCTTGACATATCTGATAATCCGTTTAACCGCTATCAGATGCGACTCGTTGGGCTTAGCTTGGTACCTTGCACAAACCCAACCAACATAGCAGACATCAGGTCTGCTCGTTGTGAGATAGAGAAGGCTCCCAATCATACCCCTGTAGGTCTTTCCATCCACAGCCCTCCCTTCGTCATCCTTAGAGAGTTTTTCATTAGTCCCCATAGGAGTTCTCATCTCTTTATTGTTCTTTAGGCCAAACTTCAACACCAGGTTCTTCGCATACGTGCTTTGTGAGACAAATATCCCATATGCACTCTGCTTGACCTGAAATCTCAGAAAATAAGTCAGTTCACCACATATGCTCATCTCAAATTCTTTGGTCATACTCTCAACAAACCGATCAACCAGGTTCTGACAAGTGGAACCAAACACAATATCGTCCACATATATCTGAACAACCATCAGGCCTTTGGCATCATTTAAGACAAACAGAGTCTTGTCAACACTTCCTCTGAGATATCCGCTGTTGATCAAAAACGTAGTAAGTTTGTCATACCAGGCTCTAGGGGCCTGCTTCAAACCATACAGAGCTTTCTTTAGTTTGAACACATGATCTGGGTGTTTGTGGTCCTCGAATCCTTTTGGTTGTTCCACATACACTTCTTCTTGGAGAACGCCATTCAAGAAGGCACTCTTTACATCCATTTGTTGCAACTTGAACCCCAGAATGCAAACCATCCCAAACAAGAACCTGATTGATTCCAATCGGGCGACTGGTGCAAAGGTTTCCTCAAAATTTATCCCTTCAATCTGACTGTATCCTTGTGCTACCAATCTGGCTTTGTTTCGAACAGTCGTTCCCAACTCATCGATTTTATTCTTGAAAATCCACTTTGTTCCAACTACATTTACTCCTTGGGGCCTCAGAACCAGATCCCATACATCAGCTCTCCTGAAGTTTTCCAGTTCTTCTTGCATTGTCCCAATCCAGAATTCATCACTAAGGGCCTCAGAGTAGTTTTTTGGTGTTATGGTAGACACAAAGCAGTTGTACTGAACCATGAGCGACAGCGACCCGTTTGCCAACTTACGAAAGTCGATTTGCTTTCCACGGGTGATTCTCCGCCCCTGAATCTCTCCTATCACGTCTTGTGTGGAGTGATTCCGATGAACCTGTGGAGGGGCCCCATAATTGTCATCATCAGAGCTCTCCTGATCAGTTTCCTAACACTGCTCACTTTCATTCAGGGGCTCCGGAGTAGATGGTCCTGGTGCGTTCACTGGCAGCAGGGTTAGCGACACACCATGAACGGACCCATCATCAAAAACCACATTAACCGTTTCTTGGATCATCTTCGTTCTTTTGTTGAACACCCTGTAGGCGGTGTTAGTGCCTGAGTATCCCAGAAACATGTCATCGTCACTCTTTGCATCAAAATTGCCGAGCTGATCTTTGTCGTTCAGGATGTAACAGACACATCCAAAAACATGGAAATAGCTTACACTCGGTGTCTTCCCTTTCCATAACTCATAGGGAGTTTTATTCGTCCCCTTCCTTACATACACCCTATTGATTATGTAGCACGCACGCAGTATTGACTGCTTCAGCCTAGAAATGCTTTGCTACCTGATTTCCGTGTAACATCGCATCGTTCTTCCCATCTCCTGAAGAGTTTTGTTCTTTCTCTCGACAACACCGTTGTGCTGGGGAGTCCTAGGGGCGGCATATTGATGGGCAATGCCCTGCGTCAAACAGAACGCATCAAATAATTCATTCTGAAATTCACCTCCGTGATCACTTCTTATTTCTTTTATTCCCCACTTCTCATTCTTAAGTTGTAATGCAAGAATTTTAAAGCTTTGCAACGCTTCCGATTTCTCCCTGAGGAATCTCACCCAGGTGTACCTCGTATAGTCGTCAACCAGAACAAAGATATACTTCTTACCTGCCACACTTTCAATCTGAATTGGTCCCATTAGATCCATGTGAACCAGTTCCAAAGCTTTCTTTGATTTGACATCCGGTATGGCTTTGTGTTGAACCTTAACTTGCTTTCCCTTGCTGCACGGCCCACAAACAAATGCCTGATCCTGCTTTATTTTGGGCAGCCCTCTCACTACTTCTTCCTCAGCTAGACGAGCCATGGTTCTCATATTCAGGTGTCCAAGGCGTTGATGCCACAACTGCGACTCATTGTTGCTGATGCTGCTGAGACAGGGAATGCTAGGTTTCCACATGTAGCAGTTGTTAGTGGATCGAACTCCTTCGAGCTTGATGCATCCATGATCATCCACAACAGAGCACCCGTTCTTCGTGAAAGTGACCATGAGACCATCATCACATAGTTGGCTTATGCTTATCAGATTTGCCTTGAGACCCTCAACCTAGAATACATTATCAAGCACAGGGCTGTCAGCACCGACTGTCTCACCCATTCCTTTGATCTTCCCCTTTCCTCCATCTCCGAAGGTAACCTTCCCGGAGCTAATTTCCTTGACTTTCCTTAGGCAGCTATCAGCTCCTGTCATGTGCCTTGAGCAGCCGCTATCGAAATACCACGCTGAGGCGGTCTGGTTAGGAGCATCCGCAGTGTAGGCAACATTGCAATACATCCTGTCTTTTCTCATCCAGACTTGTCTTGACATGTGCTGATCAGGATAGTAGTCCTGCTGGTGGTAACTCTTTAACCATTTCTGCTGATATTTGTAGCACCATGCCTTGAAATGACTAGCCTTGCCACAATGCCAACAACCATTCCTCCTATCCACCAAGGGCTTGGTCTGATTTGATCTGCGAGTACTCCGACCCCTAGTGTTAGCTTGAGACCTTTTTGAGTCATACCTCTGATGAGAAGGATCCCTTTCCTGTTGCTGTGTGACCTTGGCAGGCATCGCCTTTACGAACTCCGTCGTGGGTTCTCCTGAGACACCCTCATATCCAAGCCAAAATTTCTCGTTTCCTACTCGACCTGAGCATAAGATTTTATCCAGCTCCTTCGTGCCATTTGTGAGCATCCAAATGTTGCTCAGCTGTTCTTGAAACTTCCCTTCAAGTTCAGCCGACTTTGCCATCTCAGCTGCAAGAGATATCTTGAGAGCCGACACCTCCTCGATCAATGCGTTGTTATCAAAAGATGATGCTTCCTTCTCGACTTTGAGATCACGAAGCTCTTCAGCCATCTTAACCAAGTGCTCAACCAGAATTAGATTTTCTGATTCCAGGGAGAGATCAGAGCTGTCACCTCCAACTGTCTGTTCTGATCCTGTCAGCGCATTCTCTGATTGAACCACCTTGTATTCCTCATCTTCTATTTCTAGAAAGGCAGCGAAGTTATTCAGGATCTAACCGTTCTCTGATTCATCACTATCAGATTCACTTTCACTCCAGCTGATGTAGGCGTTTTCGTGTTTCTTGACTGAGCTCACACACTCAGCTTTGGTATGACCAAAGCTTTTACATCCATAGAACTGCACTGAGTTCTTCTTCTTCGGATTCGGACATTCAGGCTTGAAGTGCCCAAACCCTTGGCACTCATTGCACAGTTTATCAGCCTTTTTGACTTCCCGATCTGCGTCAGACCTAGCAGAACTTGGTCCTCCTTTGTTCTGTCCCCGAGTCATTTGCTTCAGATACTTCCTCACGAACAGACCTACTTGATCTTCCAAATCAGGTACTTGGGCGTGGTTACCTCTGTTGCCACAAAGGCCACTCCTTTCTCGGGGTTTTGATCCGTACGTTTCAGTTGTAATTCATAGGCATGCATCATCCCTACCACCTCCTCGAATTTCATTTCATCAGAATTTTTAGCCACTTCTATGGCTGACTTGTGGGATTGGAACTTTGCCGGAGGAACTTCGTTACAAGTTTCTTGTCCTTGTAGGTTTTTCCCAGAACGATAGCCTCATGGGCAATAGAGCTCAACTTGCTGCTGAATTCAGCCACCGTCTCTCCTGCACCCATGTTAATGTTCTCAAACTTTGTGGCTAACATATCAAGGCGTGTCCTTTTGACATTGGAAGTTCCTTCAAAAGAGACCTGCAGAATGTCCCATGCTTCTTTCGCTGACGTGCATCCCTGAATCCATTTGAACTGCGTCATAGGGAGCGAAAAGAAGATAGCAGACAACGCCTTTGAGTTGTACATAGCTTCCTTGTTTTCTTCTGTGATCCACTGCCTGCGAGGTTTCAGGATCTCCTCGTTCTTCTCATTCATCACCACAGGAACTTTCCAACCCTCTTCGACAATTGTCCAGGCTTTAGTAGCAATGCTCTGAATCATCTGGACCTTCCAGTACCCGTAATTCTCAGAGTCCAGTTTCAGAGGTTTCGTCACAACGACGAACTGTTGTGAGTTCTCCATACCTATCCCAAGATCTTCACCTGAGATTGACAAGCGCACACAGTCATATTAGGTGACCGCTCCGATAACAATTGTAAGTACAGAGAACCGATGACACACGATTAACGTCTTGATACACCAAGACCAAGTGGTTAAACTTTTATTAATAAGCAGTAGCTTTTTACAACAAGAACTACTCTTACAATCTTTTCTCTATTCCTTAAGACTACCCTTAACAGAATTCGAAAAGCAATAGCCTAACCCACCCAACTCTCTCTGATCAACCGTACTCAGCAGTAGATTCAATCAGAGACAAGTTCAACACTCACCTTCGAAAACTCTCTAGCTTATTAAGAGTTCAAATGCAAAAACCTAAACGATATTCTCCCAAAAGTGTTAACTCTCTAATCACGTTTAGGTCTGAATATATACAATCAGAGACTAGGAAACTTTCCTAAAACCCTAAATGGAATGTTTCCCTTATACATCTGGTTTTCCTTTTCTTCAAGATTCTGGGCGCATCTTTCTCACGCTTCCTGTCCACGTCAGCAAATCTTCGGGCTCTTCTTTATTGCCTGATGCTAATCTGCCAACTTCCTGATTCCATCACTCAGCCAATTTGCATCTTCACAAACACCGTTAAAACAGAGCAATCGCTTTTAAAACAGAGGTCGACACGAAAATAGTTGAGTTCCAGATATCAGTTCAACCATGAAAAGTAATATAGCATGTTACAACCGCATAGACCTCAAAGTAGGAGAAAATTAAGTCAACAATGCACCTCATTCGATTTGGGGGTAATATCACTAGTAGAGTTAAAAGTTCTTTCATGTTTTTTAAGTCCGGTACAATTGATATTATCTGACATCATGGCTATCAGAATCTGAATAGCTATAAGAAGCTGCAACAACACCGACTATTCATCAATCATTATTAAAAAGGATGTGAGAAGTATCATTTAATTTCGATTTTGCCAATATTAAACCCTTCGGATCTCAAGCTTGATGAGGGATGTTGGCTTGGTGTTTTCATCAACTGAAACCATGAGGATGAGTTTGATGAGGTCTGTGTTTCTTCTCTAGGATTGTTCTTGACCGAAGAAGTATGGCTCAATGGCGGCGTAACAAACTCCTCTTTGATAGCTTTTGGCTCTTCAAACTTTGTAAATATGACGAGAATTATAATCGTAGGGATCACCGGAATGGCAACCTGTATTAGAACATCAAAAATTAGGAGGAGAAAAATCTTGACTAAAATGATGATGGGATATTAGAAAGTTAAAACAGACCTAGACTGGGAATGTTCCAGAAGGCAGTTTCGTGGTCATAATCTCCCTCAAGCGCGGAACTGCTTTGACTTTGTTTGCAGTTTCTTTGTTTGTAACATGAATCTCTCAGAAAGTCAAAGAACGGATATAAGCCCTTTCGTGTGCTCATTTTGTATGCTTCCTTCCTTTCACTTACCACTTCCACTGCCTTTTGATATTGAAGCTTTTGATGAATCTCGAACAGAGCCTTGTATCGGATAGTGACGTCATGCCTATCTATAACAGCTACAGTTTCTTGAGACCGACATAATCGCTGGTGACCATGATGAACATTACTATGACCATACTTTGAAATATCAATGGTGCTTTCCATATCTTAGGAGTGTTTTATAACAAATCAAAGCTTTGGAAAGTTAGAATTTCGTTAGTATTAAAGGGGAAGAAGAATCGTTAGATCTTAAAGTTTATATTGTGTAATTTCGTCGGTATTAAAGGGAACGAAGAGTCGTGGAATACTTGAGTCCCAGGACTTCTATTTAACAACTTATAACTGATGAATTGAGGTTGGTTTATTTGATTGGTTAGTCATAAATATTTTAAGAGTTCTGATGTGTTAAAATGAATTTAACAAAGAGTCATACTGAATATAAGAGAAGAGCAAACAATTTTATTAAATTTTCATTTATTGATGGTATTGAGACGTGAGATATTCACATAGTTTTAGAGAAGTTAAAGAAAAATTGTAAATAATATATATGTTTGAAAATCTTAAATATGGAGTAGATGATGTGATAGCTTGTAGAGATCTTTAAAAATTCTACGTGGACAATCTTAGAGGCTTTAAAACTGAATTTTTTTTATTATAGATAATGTAAATAAAAGGTCTAATTACGTATGTTTCTAAAATAAATTATGTTTCTCATTGAAGCATTTTTTATTGTTTAAGTTAAAACTTAAAAGTATACATTTTATAATTTAATATAAATCAGTTCGCCGAAAAGTATACATTTTATAGGTGTTGCCCATAAAAAAATCATTTTATGTATGGTTATAAGCTAATTATATAATTAAATACATCATATATGCAAAAAATAATAAAGCCCTAATTTCTCATTTGAAGAATGTGTATCATATTATTATAAATATGTATCTTATTTCATTTTGAAATAAATATCTCTTAAATCCAAAATCTTTAAGATATATTAACATCTATTATAATGAACAAGAAAATTATAATAAAAAATCTAACTATTTGTAACACATA
>OVAO01001992.1:0-13681 GCA_900406285.1 Biscutella auriculata
ATCTTGAAATTTGAAAGAGAATCGTTAGAAAGAGCACATATGAGAGAGTTATGATAGCTCTATCAGTATAATAAGTTAAAGAAAACTCATAGACCAAAGAATTTGGTAGTGTGTAGGCAAGAGAAATGTCGTCTGTAGTTTTTAAAGAGTTCATAAAATTCTACACACAAAATAAATAAACGACTTCGTATAATTTTCAAGAAGAAATAATGATCCATTTTCCATATATATGTTGAATGAAAACGGTTTATATATGTTGCTCTCATGTTTATAGTAGAGTCGTGTTCGTTTGTATAGTTGGAAGGTGCATTTAGTTGGTCTATTTGGACTGACCATCTAAATGATCCCTCTAGATGATGTTGTGATTTTCCGAGAAAAACTTGATTTGGCGGGAAAAACATGATTCCCGAGACAAAACGTGATTTTCCGAGAAAAATGTGATTTTCTTGGGATAAACGTGATTTTGTGGGAAAAACGTGATTTCTGGTGAAAAACGTGATTTACCGGGACAAAAACGTGATTTTTTGAAAAAACGTGATTTACCGGAAAAACGTGATTTTGCGGGGAAAAATTTGATTTTCCGGGAAAAACATGATTTTTTGGGATAAACACGTGATTTTTTGGGATAAACACGTGATTTTTCAAATGTATCTTTCAAATGCATCAACAAACATAGATGCATCCAAATGGTCCATCTAAATGGTGTATCCAAATACATTATTCAAATGCATCTAAAAAAAGAACGATTTGTCCCAAAAAGTCACGTTTTTCCCACAAAATCACGTTTTCCGGAAAAACGTGATTTTCCGGGAAAAAACGTGATTTTCCGGGAAAAAACGTGATTTTCCAGGGAAAAACGTGATTTTCTTGGACAAAACGTGATTTTCCTAGACAAAACGTGATTTTCCGGGAAAAAGTGATTTTCTGAAAAATGTGATTTTCTGAAAAATGTGATTTTCTGAAAAATGTGATTTTCTGAAAAATGTGATTTTTCGAGAAAAACGTGATTTTCGCGAAAAACTTGTTTTTCTGGCGAAAACGTGATTTTACGGCAAAAAACGTGATTTTCCGACACAGAACGTGATTTTCCGAGAAAAACGTGATTTTTCGACATGAAAACGTGATTTTCTAGCGAAAAACGTTATTTTCGGGACAAAACGTGATTTTCTGAGAAAAACGTGATTTTCCGAGGAAAAACGTGATTTACCGGGGAAAACGTGATTTTGCAGGGCAAAACGTGATTTTACGGGAAAAACGTGATTTTACGGGCAAAAAACGTGATTTTGCGAGGAAAAACGTGATTGCGAGGAAAAACGTGATTTACAGGGAAAAATGTGATTATCGGGGAAAAACATGATTTTTCGGGGAAAAGGTGATTTTCCGGGAAATACGTGATTTTCTGGGGGAAAACGTGATTTTCCGTGGACAAAACGTGATTTTCCAAGGAAAAGACATGATTTTCTGGTGAAAAACGGTATTTTGTGTGGAAAACGTGATTTACGATGCAAAACATGATTTTTGGGAAAAAATGTGATTTCTGGGACAAAACGTGATTTTCGGCAAAAACATGAGTTTCCAAGAAAAAACATGATTTTTCGTCAAAAACTTAATTTTCGAGACAAAACGTGATTTTCCGACATAAAACGTGGTTTTCTGAGAAAAAATTGATGTTCCAACACAATACGTGTTTTACAAAAGAAAATATAATTTTTTGAGATACATCTAGATGCATCAAGATGCATCTTTAAAACTCATTGAGATGGACCATCTGAATGAGCCGTTTAATGACGCTAAACAAACATCATTTGGTAGGCTCAACGAGATAGACCATTTGGATGGGCAAACGAACAACCTTTTGTTTTCAAAATTTGTCATTAGTTTTTTTTTTAATTAAAAAGTTTTTGACCTAAAGTTCAAAAGCATTTGAATTAAGATATTATGGTAGAAAAACATCACTTTACCAAACTTATTTACACAATAACACCGGTTTTGATTCTCTATCATGTTAACACCATTTTTGGTTCTCTATCATTGTGATTTTACTAAATTATCCTCATTAACACTTTAACTAAAATTTTGTTTTTTTCAAAGACCATTTCTCACAATTGGAAAAAAACTCGGATTTCAGGAAAAATGTGGATTTCCGAAAGACGCAGAAATTCAAGTTTTCGAGAAAAATGCAAAATCCTAGGTTTTTCAGTAAAAACGAGAAATCCCAGGTTTTCGGGAAAAATATGAAATCCCGGTGTGTAAAGCAAAATGCGGAATTTAAGTTCTTCTAATAAACTTGGGATTTTGCACGCGGATTTTAGGAAATACAGGTTTTTCCTAAAAAACGCAGATTTCGGGAAAAATGCAGATTTCAGGAAAAAGCGGATTTCGGGAAAACACGCATTTCAGGAAAAAAGCGGATTAGGAAAAAGCGGATTTTGGGGAAAAACGTAATTATCCGAAAAATGCGGAGTTCCAGAAAAATGCAATTTAGAAAGAAAAAAAACACGGATTTGAAGAAAAACTCGGATTTTGAGAAAAACTCGGATTTTTAGAAAAATACGGATTTCTGAAAACATAGAAATCCAAGTTTTCGAGAAAACGCGTAATCCCAGGTTTTTGATAAAAATGGGAAATCTTGGGTTTTCAGGAAAAAAGCAAAATCCTGGTGTTTCAAGTAAAACACGGAATCAACATTTTTTCAATAAACCTAGGATTTTGCGTTTTTAGGAAAACACGTTTTTACTAAAAACGTAGATTTCAGGAAAAACGCAGATTTCGAGAAAAAATGCAGATTTCGGGAAAAACGTGGATATAGGGAAAACACGGATTTCGGGGAAAAAAATGGATTTAGTAAAAAGCGGATTTTGGAAAAACGCGGATTTTGGGGAAAAATGAAGATTTCCGGAAAAATGCGGATTTTTGGAAAAACGCATTTTGAAAAAAAAAAAACTCGAATTTCAGGAAAAACGCGGATTTCAGAAAAACATGGATTTCATGAAAAACGTCTATTTTGGGAAAAAATCGGATTTCCAGAAAACGCGGATTTTCGGAAAAATGCTCATTTCCAGAAAACGTGGATTTCCAGAAAAAGCAGATATTTGGATTTTCGGAAAAATACAGATTTTGTGGAATCTACGTTTTCCAATAAACCTAGGATTTTGTGTTTTTTCATAAATCCGCATTTTTCTTGAAAACTCGGGATTTAGCGTTTTTCCGCATTATTATTGAAAACTCGGGATTTATCGTTTTTATCTAAAGCTCGGATTCCACATTTTTCTGAAATCTGTGTTTTTCCCAAAATCAAAGTTTTCTTGGAATCCGTGTTTTTCCAAAAATTTGCTCAAGAGATTTCAGAATATTTCAAACTTTGTTATGGTTAACCACTTGTTAAGTTATGAATATTATGTTAAGATAGAAATGGTTAACCATCATTTCAAACAAAATAAAAGGAAACATATGGTTAACCACCGACTCATCAGGGTTGACCAAAAAATTAATGTCATATAGTTAAGCACCATGTTATCTTATGAAAAAACGCGGATTTCCGAAAAAACGCAGATTTTAGGAAAAACACGGATTTTGGTAAAAAACGCAGATTTCATTAAAAACACAGATTTCGGAAAAAATGCAGATTTCGGGAAAATGCGAATTTAGGAAAAAAGACGGATTTTGGAAAAATTACAGATTTCCAAAAAACGCGGATTTCAAGAAAACATTGATTTTCGGAAAAGGCGGAATTTGGGAAAAACACGGATTTCCGAAAAAATGCAGATTTCCGAAAAAACGCAAAATCCAAGTTTAAAAAAAAACGTGAAATCCCGGATTTTCGGTAAAAATGTGAAATCCCAGGTTTTTGGGAAAATGTGAAATCCCGGTGTTTTAAAGTTAAACGTGAAATCTACGTTGTCCCAATAAACCTGGGATTTCGTATTTTTCGGAAATCTACGTTTTTCTTTAAAACCCCGGATTTAGCATTTTTCTCGAAAAGTTCGGATTCCGCATTTTTTTTTTGAAATCCGTGTTTTTACCAAAATCCGAGTTTTTGGATATTCGTGTTTTCCCGAAAATATGCATTTTTCAGTAAAATAGAAAAGACAAAGTAAATGGTGAGAAAAAATGTGTCTAAAATTAAAGAAAAATTATATCAAAGGGCACAATGGACTTCTTCCCTTACAAATAGTGATAAAATTGAGCTCAAATGATCTTAACATACAAAGAATTTTAAAGTGGTCTAAATGTGCAATTTAATTTAGAAAATGGTCTTTTCATATAAATACCCTTGAATTAACGATCTTTACTCCTCTTTAGCGAAACCGTAACTCGTCTTATTCCTACACTGACAATTTTTGTTGCACTTTTGATAATTCTTTAAGGTTCTACTTTAAGTTTGGTAATATATATATATATATATATATATACATATGTGTTACAAATTAAAACATATGAGTGTATTATATATGTCATATTGATGTGTATTCACTAGATTACTTTTTAGATCACAACAAAAATAAATTAAATAAAAATTTAGTATTATAAGTATTTTAAATAAAAAATATTTTATAATATGACAAATATAAACAATTTCTATTCTTGTTTTATAAATTTACAAATATTTAATTTCATGTATGCCAAATAGTGGTGTTAACACCTTTGGAAAGATAGCATGTAGTAAAGAAATACTGCACAGCACCAACAAAATCAATCCTTAAAACAGGCCAAACACCTTTAAAAAATTCCGCGGTTAAATCATTAGGCTTAGAGGCCTTATTTTCAGGCATAGAGAAGAGGACGAGTTTGGTCTCCTTAGTCGTGACATTAGCAACTAAAGAGCTACCTGCATCCTGTGAACAATGAAGAGGAATCAGATTCTCAAATCAGCAACATAAAACCCATCAGTGTGACCGTGTAGAAGGGCCTCGAAAAAAGAAAAAACCTCATGCTGAATATCAGGGACAATAAAGAGGTCAACTCCCACGGAGGTGCGGACCATGCATGTGGAGTTCTGAGAAGCTCTAGCCTGGGAAACTTTGTGAAAATACTTGGTGTTCTGATCACCTAGCTGCAACCACTGGATTCTGAATTTTTGCCATGACCTCGTGGTTGTCTGCTCAACAACTATGGTCTCCTGACTCGGCGTCAACAAGGCATGCTCCTGCCATAACTAGAGCTCATCGTACGCAACATTGGCCCAAGCAGGCAGGACGTCCATGACTTCCTTATTGAGCCAACGCAACAAGTGCTTAATAGACTTGAGCTTCCTGGAGAACCTGTAAAGAGCAGAACTAGAAATATATAAAGGACCAGTAGTTCGCCAAAAATCAGCAACTGTGGGGATGAAACGATCATGCTTAACCAGAATGTTGAAGAACTTGAATGGTTTCCGCTATGAGGAAAGATACTCAGAAAACCGGATATGGCATATGGAGTGGTCATAGCAACCCCTTGCACCGAATAATGCAAAAGAGTCTGGGAAAGTAGCATACCAATCATCACTGACGAGGAATCTATCAATTTTGGTGCTAATGGGGGTCCCTCGGATGCCGATTAGACCAAGTAAAAAGAAGCCCATGAAACCTCAGGTCCGCAAGAGAACAAGTTGCGGGGCAGGAGCCAAAATCCCTAGAACTGGCAGAAATTGGGCATTGTAGAGAATGCTCCTCTGGACCTAAAATCTCTTTAAAATCACCCATAAGAAGCCAAGACTTTCCCGGAGGCATCATAGATCCATGATGGGCTCGCAAATCAGCGTAGAGTGTATCCCGCTCCTGAGGCGTGTTCGCTGCATAGATAAAAGAACAGAGAAAATCAGCCTGAATTGAAGAAATATTTATCGAACAAGTGATAACCTGACTCGATTTAAAAAATTGGAGTGGGCCGAACTCTGTCACTCCAAACCACCCAAATGCGAACAAGTTGGTGACAATCATAATTGAATAAAGAAGACAAATCTCTGAAAACCGAGTTGCAGATCCCAAAATTCATGAACTCTAGTTTCCAATATACAACCAAATAAAGCATCAGTAGAGTGACCCATTGTCTGACAATCGTATGCTTCCTGGGTGAGTTGAAACCATGGATTAAACTCGACATCAGTGAAGACTCCGAGGAGCTTCTTTGTCAGAGTTCTTAGAAAGAGTATTGCAAACTACTGGAGGGATTTTATCCTTTTTCTTCTTTTCCATCTTCTTGATTTTCTTACCAGTATTTGAAGCTAAAGTCGAAGCATCAAAAGCTGTATCCTCAGTATCCTGAAGAACATCAAACCGTGAAGTAGAAGCGCAAAGGGATGGATTAGAGGGAACATAACCAGATCTACCAGATTTTCTCGGGGAGACATGACTCCAACCATCATCATTCTCCGAGCTAGTTAAACCTATAGACAAATCCCCCGAGGTAATCTGAGATTCATCATCGCCTGGGGGATCCGGGGCATCCACTACGGTACTCGCGGGAAGGCTTACGACAATAAGAGTCTGATCCGCACCGGAAAGGGTTGCGGTGGGGGCTGGCAGCTCGTCGGATGGAGTAGTGTCCGCAGCATGACCTGCAACATAAGTAAGCAAAAGTAAAGGTATAGAGGTTCTAAGCGAGGCATATGCAATCAAAGGAGTTTCAACAGCAGAGGCGGCTACTACGTGGGTCCAACATCTCTGAATCTGCAGTAGCAGAGGCGACAACAACGCATACTGCTGCAAACGGTATGACAGGAGGAATTTCAACTATAGTAGGGGTCCTCTGCCCATTAAGCGAGGCTAGGAGGTTACGACCATCCACATCAAAACCAACAACTGAAGATGGAACATCAAGCTGAGCTTTGACCAAAATGGGAGAATGAACTTTGGCCAAACAATCCTCAAGAGCATGGCCCCATTTTTGACACTTACGATAGTAAGTCGGGAGCCAAGGATAGGTAACATCAACCAACAAAGGAGGGTCATGAGGAACCAAAATCTTCCGTGCTAGAGGCTTCGTCAAGTCCAGTTCCACGAAAATCATTGCCTGAGCAATGCGAAAACCTATGTGGTAGCATGAAGGCGCTTAGGGTCACCAACATGACTCACAAGCCACCCTAGTCCACCATCAGAATAAAGGCTCAATGGCACATTAGCAAAATCAACCCATAACGGAATAAACTATAGAGTTGGCTGATAATAATACTCATTGGGGTCCACTCTGATAGAGCAACTCCAACATCTGCAAGATTACAAAGACGGCAATTCAGAATGCGTGTTCTCATAGACTGATCAATAACCCTGAATTTCATTGTGCTCTCATCAAGAGCTTCGACATCAATAATTTCAATTAAAAAAATTATAAAACAAAAATCCACATGTACACGCACAGACCCAACCCATTTATAAAACTGCTAAAGTTTTAGCTTTAGACCTCTCAAAAAATCAAAAAATTAGGATCACAAATTTAAAAATATTGGCCAATATATAAATCAATTTCATTCTTTTAATTACAATAACTTTTTTCTTTCTCTCACTCTATTTTTTTTTCTGTCACGTTTTATTTCCTTTCCATAACAACTTTTGCCTATTCTAGCTCTTCTTCCTATTCTCTAGAATAGTCTTTTTTGTATATCAATTTTTCCCATAAACGTTTGTTTTCCTTTTCACAATAATGTTTTTTTCAAAACAGTTTATTTCTCATTTACATAAATCTTATTCTCTTCAATAACCTATAAATTTAAAACCTTTTAAGAATTTTCACAATAACTAAAAATTCAATTAAGAAATAGGATATTTTTTCTTTTTATTTAAAGATTTATTATGTTTTTTGGTTCTTTTTGTATATGTGATTGTTTTCTTTCTTTTATCAATTCTCTAATAATTCAATTTTACTCATCGTTCTCCAGATCTAAATATTTGTCATAATTAATATTAATTTGATTTATATTTATTATTTATAATTTTATTAACTGGTTAATGATTTCTAATATTTTTATAATTTTAATATTATTTATTTTACCGTTAATGTATTTGTACTATAGGCCACTTATATTATAATATGCTTTAGATCGCTAAAAATCACGGACCGGCCCTATACATACTGGTTCTCTCCTAATAAAGATAATGATAGATAGGCATATATATAGAGTTACAGAGTATACATTAGGGTTAAGTTAAATACAATTACACCCTTAATGAGATAAATAACATATATGCTTCATACGCTCCAGCAAGCTGGAGGCAGGGGATTGACTCCAAGCTTGATTCGTGCAACATGAAAATGTGATCGAGGCAGAGGTTTCGTAAGGCATCAGCGAGTTGATCACGAGTCGATACGTGAGACACAACAACGAGCTAGGCTGAACTTGAGAGCAGACGAAGTGAAAGTCGAGAGCTATATGCTTCATACGAGAGTGAAACACAGGGTTAGCACAGAGATACGTAGCGCCGATGTTATCGCAATATACCACATGAGCTGATGGTAAGTCAATGTGAAAGTTCACTGAGAAGAGAATAGATCCAACGAATCTCAGAAGCAGAGTTGGCAACAGCCCGATACTCAACTTCAGTGGAGGACCGTGCAACACCCTTTTGTTTCTTGGAAGACCAAAAGATCGGATTCTGACCAAGGTAGACGACATATGCATTTGTGGAAGTATAATCATCGGGATCACCACCCCAGTCAACATCTGAGAAGCCATGAAGCGTGAGAGGAGGGTTGGAGCGAAAGAGTATGTCGTGAGTGAGAGAGCCATCAAGGTAACGAAGCACCCTTTTGGCTGTCTGCCAATGCTCTACACTCGGTTGATGCATAAAGAGAGACAAATGATTGACAGCGTATGCAATATCAGGCCGGGTGAATGCAAGATATTGCAAGCTGCCAACAATCATGCGTAGTAATAGGAGGACCCGACGTGAGTGTGAGCTTCGGAGAAGTAGCTAACGACGTGGACACTGGTTTTGAGTCAAACTTGTTGGTCTCCGCAAGCAAATCTTGTATGTACTTCTGCTGCATAAGTTGCATACCATTAGGAGTTCGAGTTACCTCTATGCCGAGAAAGTATTGAAGATCAGTTGGTTCCTTGATCGAGAAGCGATCTCCAAGAGAGGTAATTATAGACGAGGCAAGAGCATGATTGTTTCTATTGACTATGATGTCGTCAACGTACACCAGAACATAAACCAGATGCTTTTCTTGAGAGTAGATGAACAGAGAGGTATCAATAAGAGAGTTCCGAAAACCAGATGAAATGAGATGATCACGAAGAGTAGTGAACCAGGCCCTTGGAGCTTGCTTGAGGCCATAAATTTTTTTCCGTAAGCGAAACACGTGACGAGGTCGATCAGGGTCAATCATTTCCAGAGGATGAGACATATAGATCTCCTCAGTTAGCATGCCTTGAAGGAACACATTATTGACATCAAGTTGCTTTATCGGCCAGTTGGAAGAGTTGGCAACGGACAGGACCAAGCGTATGGTCGTAGACTTAATCACCGGATTGAAAGTCTCTGAGTAGTCAACTCCATATTGTTGGTTAAACCCCTTTACAACAAGTCGTGCTTTGTATCGATATAGAGCCCCAATTAATAGATACTTGAGTGTATAGACCCAATGACAACCGAAAAATATTCAGACCATGTTTCATAGGTACAAAATCCCACATATGATTTCTCAATGTAGCATCAAACTCTTCCGACATAGCTCGACTCCAGTGAGGATCTTTCAACGCTTGTATGACCATTTTTGGTTCATGGCGCGAGTGAAGTGCGGTATGAAGAGAATATTTTAGGTTCAGTTTGATGATGTGATTTTTGGCACGAGTGCGCATCCGATGAGTGTTGGGATTATGGATGGGTGCATGATGTGGTGATGGAGGGACTGTCATTGGATTCGACTTAGTGGAAGCAAGTTTTTGAGGCTCAGTGGGAGTAGCGACCATTTCTGGGTCTATTGGGGGTGCAAGGTGGGATTATTGAGGCTCAGAAGGAGCAGTGCTGATTGGGAGATGTAGAGTTAGGAGGTAATACCTGAGGTAATGTTGGCGGAGCGGAGTGAAGAACTGGGACAAGGCTCTTGGATGACTTGAGTGAGTGGTGAAAGCAGAATTCGAGTCACACGAGGAGCTATAACCGGATCAGACATGTCTCCTTGAGGTGGTGGTACAGGCGGAGTAGATGAAAACGGGAATGAGGATTCATCAAACTGTACATGTCGAGAAACATACACTCTATTTTCAGTAGCATCAAGACACAGATAGGCACTTTGAGTGAGCGAGTACCCAATAAAAACACACGGCTTTGATTGTTCTTGAACTTATGAGTGGTATATGGGCGCAACCATGGGAAGCATAAGCAGCCAGATACACGAAGCTTATCATAGTATGGTGTTGTCCCAAACAGTTTCTCAAATGGCGAGGTATTAGCCAACACCGGCGTGGGGAGTCTATTAATTAAATAGACTGCCGTTAAAAAAGCATATGGAATGATGCTTGGGAACTGCAACTTGAGACATGAGAGTGAGACCAGTCTCAACAACGTGACGAGGTTTCTGCTCAGAGACTTCATTGTGTTCAGGTGTATGTGGAGGTGTAGTTAAATGTGATATGTGTTCCGCAAGATAGGTTCACAAGGCAATAAATTCCACTCCATTATCTGAGTACAATGTGTTAATTCGAGATTTGAAAGTATTTTCTACCAATACGCGAAAGGCTACAAAGGTTTCTTTGACTTATGATTTGTGTTTTAGTGGATAAAACCATGTATGTCGAGTGAAATGATCTACAAAAATGAGATAATACTTGTAATTTTCTGAGGAAGTGATTGGAGAAGTCCAAACATCAGTAAAGAGGTAATGAAGAGGATGAGATGAAACGATTGATGTTTGAGCAAATGGAAGACTCTTATTGATTTGGCAATCAGAACAAAACAAAGTCTTTGAAGAGGAAGATGATAATGGTAAAGAAAATATCGTAATAACATATTGTAAAATGGGTGGAGAGGGATGCCCTAAGCGTGAATGCCACAACGCCAAGGTGGTCTTCGATCTCGAAGCAACATAAAGAGCAGATGCTTGCAGTTGAGGTCTCGACCACTCATACAAGTCTCTATTAGTTTTTCCGTGAAGAAGAGGAACCCCCGTGCCCAAGTCCTTCACCTGAAAAGTTGTTGGAAAGAATTCCACATAGACATGATTAGCATTGCATAGTTTTGACACATAAATAAGATTCTTGTGTATATTAGGAACATATAGAACTTGATTCAGAGACAAAGTACGAGAAGTCGAGGGTAAAAGAGTGGAACTGGTGTGGGAGATGGCTAAATCGGAGCCATCACCAATGAGAACATCATCGCCTCCAACATAAGGTTGATGGAGAGAGAGATTGTGAAGATCGGACGTGATGTGGTGTGTCGCTCCATTTTCAAGGATCCAACCATTCTCTGGACTATAAGCATTCACGGTAAGATTAATCGTTGGTTGCCATGGCGTGTTAGGCAAGGCAGGTAGTTGCATTGTGGAGCTGATGGTTGGATGTTGAGGACATCGTCGAGCATTATGTCCTTGAGTGCCACAAAGCTGGCACTTGCCAAGATATGGTCGACTGTACCTCTGATTACTCCAGTTAGAGGTTTGTTGGGAGTTGCTAACTTGCGAGACAAGGTTGGTGTTGGTGCCACGGTATTGGTTCCGGTTTTGATTCTGATTGTTGTTGTTGTTGGTTGGGCGATGTTGAGTTACATGAGCAGAAGCAGGAAAGGTAGGATTGACAGCAGCGGACATCAGCTTTGCTTCATGATTGAGGAGACATTCATGTAGCTCAGTGATACACAAAGGTGTATCACGACCCTCAACTTGATCAACAATGTTGCGATACTCATCAAGAATACCTTCAAGGATCAGCTCAATATGATCCTCATGTTCGAGTCCTTTGCCAATAATTTCTAGTTGATCCATCCGAGTGGTAAGGCCTTGAAGGTATTCATCAATGGTGTGGTTCCCTTGGTCCATTGTTTGAGTTGTGTCTTCAGTTGGCGGATATGACCACGGCTAGGTTTAATGTATGTGGAGGCTAGGGTTTCCCAGATATGAGCAGCAATGACTGCACGAGAGACAATGGACTGAATTGGAGTGGTGATTGCACCAATTAGACCACTTAAGATGAGGCAATTTTGGCGTGTCCATCGAACAAAATCGGGGTTCAAAGTGACAGCTTCACCAGCGGTGGTGGTGGCAGCTAGAGTACGGGTAGATCGATCCATCAAGATGACCAGCAAGTGCATAACCATTGAGCAAGGAATGGAGAGACTCCACATGAGATAGTTGTTAGGAGAGAGTTTGGTGACGTTAGTCATGTTGACATTGAGGAGGGCATTGCCGGTGGATTCAAAAACATCAGTGACGACCAGAGCATTGCGAGTGGCGACCATGGAGGTTAGGTTTGCTCTATTTTTAGGAGGAGAATATTTGGTAAATTGTGTGCTCTGATACCATATAGGTTTAGAGAATTGAATAATTTATTAAGATGATAATTACAACATATATATAGAGTTATAGAGTATACATTAGGGTTGAGTTAAATACAATTACACTCTTAATGAGATAAATAACATATATGCTTCATAGCATTTAAGTCCTCACTCCACATTTTGTTTGGCGATGGGTGGAAGGAGATTCTATGAAACTGTTGGAAAACCAGAACAAGATGATTTTTTTAAAAAAAAACTCTATATGCAAAGGGAGTGATTACAAAAGATATGATTGAAGCTAAAGAATGGAGTGCGACACAAGTCAGGGAAATGAGGCTGAATGCTGATGCATATATTGAATGCCCTTGGCCCCATACATGCAACTTGTAGGAATATGGATGATATAATGGGGTTAGATTGGATTTTTCTTACGGAGAATGGAAGCTTAATATCTGATGCAACTGAACATATGTTAAAAAAAAGTTGTAGAGATAATTTCTATTATAAGTAATTTCTCCTATTTTGTATCTCATTTTTAAGATGATATATACACCACTAAATCGGGCTAATTTGCAAGTTTAAATGGTGAGATTAAAGAACAAGTGTCAGAAGAATCAAGGAATTTTGGTTAGGGTCCATGAGATGTGGAACCTGCCCCTAACCGCAAAAGTTAACTTTTCATTTGGAAGGCAGTGTGAGGAACACTGGTCGTGGGAAAAAGATTAGCTAAGCGGATAAACAGTCAAGACCCGATGTTTAAGGTATGCGGAGATATATAAACAATTACCCATGCTCTCTTATACTGTAGGTTTGTGTGATATGTTTGGAGTTTTGCCCCTTTACAAACAACATTTAAACCCTCATTCCACATTTTGTTTGGTGACAGGTGGAAGGTGCTTTGTCGTACCATCGGTAGGAGTGTCGCGAGAACCCTTTGCTGCATAGATTTTATGGAACCATTGGAAAAACCAGAACAAGATGAAATTTAAGGAAAATACTCTATATACAAAGGGAGTGATTACAAAAGATATGATTGAAACTAAAGAATGGAGTGCAGCACAAGTCAAGGAAATGGGACCGAATGCTGATGCATATATTGACTGCCCTCGCCCCTCTACCAAGCAGCTCGTGGACCATTTGTTGAAAAAATACAACTTGTAGGAATATGGATGGTATTATGGAGTTAGATTGAATTTTTCTTTCGGAGAATGGAAGTTTAATATCTTCCACATGTGGTTGGGTCAAGTCACCTCTAATAGTGGAGGAGT